>JAHQIW010000356.1:0-89829 GCA_019055375.1 Parelaphostrongylus tenuis
AAGAGATTTTATGGTATTTGAGGAGAACAATGTGGTTCTGGCACTGTTAAAGGCTGTTCAAATTGAAAATATGCCCTAGATAAAAAAAATAAAAGAAGACCGTGGAAGACTTCTTAAAGCTCTCAATGTGAAATCTCGTTGGTTATAGGGTCATTCCATAACATACAGTAGAAAAAGCGATTAGTACAGGATAGTTATACTTTTTCTCAAAGACAATCAGACCTCATCTAAGGAGTCTAATTCAATATTTTTAAAAAGGCTGCCAAGGCCGAAACATGTGTATCGGGCTATGTAAATAATAAGCATTTTCTTTTTGTCACAGTGCTGTGAAAAGCCCTTCAATAAACAAGCACGCACGGTGTTCTCTAAGAATTGAGCTTGTGAATAATAACTGAAAGTGGGATGGAAAATCTCTGTCCAACGAAAAGTACTCCTTTACTATTCCATACATACCAAGCGAGAAGAAGTGTATAACATAGCACATTTCGACAAACAGTTCATCGTTTTGAGATTGTACTGGCAGATTTTAACTACAAAGCCTTAAGATATTTCTTTTATCGTATTCCATCATAGTGAACTTGAATCCCTCCGGTGAGATAGAACTGCGACTTTTATCACGAGGCTACAAACACTGTCATACGTGCTCCATCTGCAAAGTGATAGTGCCGACTGCCGAGTGAACGATTAGCGCGACGCCACCTGCTATCAACAGCAGTCCTCAAAAGGTTAAACATACTGATGAGGATTGCTTTTAGAGAAAAAGATACGGAAGTAACAAAAAAATGTGAGAATAGAAAAAAGAGCAAAACATCAAGATAGGCAAGATAATGTCGAACATTAGAGTGAGAAAGAAAGAAGAAACCCAATATGTGGAGTACTGTGCAAAAACGTTTGAGTCAGTTGAGATTCGAACCCAGATCTCACTCTTTCCGGGAGCGTATGCTAACCATTGCACTATCGACTACCGAAAAGAGTGAGATCTGGGTTCAAATCCCGGCTGACGCAAACGTTTTTGCACAGTACTCCACATATTGGGTATACTATAAGATCATACCACTGCAAGTGGCAGTCGAAATAGAAAGAATTTAGACTGATTAAAGAAGAAACCTTTAAACTCTCAGAACGATGTTAGAACAAAAGAGTTGCTTAGTCTGGAACCCAATTAATCTTACGAAATTCAAATGTAGAAAACAATGCTAGAAGATTCGTTAGTGATAGGAAGAAGTCGAAGTGTAAGAAACAGACATTCTGTGCAAAGTAACGGTATTACGCCATGGATCTAGAAAAAAAAAATGGAAGCTAAAGTTTTGTGTAAAAGCCGTCCAAGAAAAAAACACTAGAACCCTTCAGAGACTTTAATCTCGATAGAAACGAAATAGCTGCAGATGAAATATGGATAACAAAAATCCACCTGCTATTAATCAAATTTATCCATAGAAACTAATGGCACAGGCAATAAAAAGAATAGAGAGCACGAATCGGGAAAAAAATTCGGCACAATTCTTTTATTCATTGGAAAAAGCCTATTCAAGTCTTTGATAGCATTAATGAACAGATTGCTAAACTGATATAAAAATTCGTGAGAATATAACAAATTTATGCGAAAGATGCCCACATAAAATCTGCTTTGGGACTATTCTCCGGTTCAATGTACTTACGGCGCACAACATTCTTCTTAAACAAACTTTTTGTTGCGCATATTTTATGTTTAGCTATGATGTTAAACGATAGCAACAGAAAAAAAAACTTACAGCGTTACGCAAATACATACTGACGACAAAGTGCATTGGTTTAAGAGATTGATATATGCATGTATATATATATATATAAAGGACAAAGCTCTCTGTGATCAATCTCTGAAGAATGCGTCATGGATTCGTCTTCCAATTTTAACTTCGTTTGAGGTCACTAAATGCATATCTGGCCTATATAATAGCTCGCGGTGGCTTTCTACTGTATCGAGTCAGTGCCGCCTGTCCTCCCAGATAAGTCCGGGACCTGCCTGGTACCTATCCACCGACTGCGGAGGGATGGATTGCTTGGTGACCCATGAGCACAAGACCGAACCATCGAACTTGTGTGTGACGCAGAGCATCTCTAACCACTGCGCCACATGCGCCCATATATATATATACATATATATATGTACAAACATATATTCCCGCTATAAAACACTTCTCACTAACCAACCAGACCTTTTAAAACTTTAGAATCGAGAAAATTGATCTCCGACTTGTTTGTGAAGAGCTTCTCGATGCAGAAAGTTGGTTACTTCAAACTCGATAGCGTTTAGTAGAACTGTTCCAGAATGCAGACAGAATTGAGTCGAGCAATATTCATGAAGGAATGAGAATCCATTGATAGAAGCAAAACTCATAAGAAAGTCTCAAGACTTCAGTGGACCATGGATGCGAGACAACGGAGGCAATCAAAGAATTGCCAAAATCCGCGATATTCGAAAAGACCGGTCACAAACAATTCAAAAAAAAAAAACAGAAAGAAAGAAAACTTGAACGTTAAGATAGAGGGAACGAGTTGAACGCAGTTAGATGACGGAATGAGCTGAAATGCTAATTTGTTACAGCATTGCACCACCTCCACCATCGTCACAACCACCCCTATCGCCTCTCCCACAACAGCCTTCACACAAACATCGCACATCTCCCATACACACTTGCTGTTACTGTTAAACTATGTCTCACGAGATGATAAACGCTACCTGAGACAGCTTCTTGTTTCTTTGAAGACAAGTGTAATGATCTGCTGTTGAATATAGAATTCTTATGGAAAGGAAGCAAAACGTTATTTGCTATTACTTAGTGAGGCATGCTGCATACATCCGTGTCCAGGCGTATTTCAATACAGAAGTGACTGATCGTATACTTGGCCCTTCACAAAGTTTGATGATGTATTAGATTAGTGAAATTACCCAACCACAGAGATTTTGAGTCGATTTGATCGCTTTGGACTGAGGGAAGGCTTGGTTCTTATGGGCCATTAGATCAAACCAACGATCCGATATGTGGCGTTCGGAGTGATATAATGTGATGCTTAAGTTTTCATTTGGTACTAGAGTTCAAATGGAAGATATGACACTGGGTTATATTCTGATCGTTCCAGAAAGTTGTTTTGTGAGTCAAATATGGATTCATTCATTTTACGATGTTTCACAGAGAATACATGACATATCATCCAAAAATTGGCAATTCCGGCTACTTTACCCTCCGTTCTTCTAATGGTGAGTTCTTGAAGGTTTTTCCGCATGGTCAAAGTCGTTAAGTTGTGTAGAGAATAGGTCAAATGTTGAGACGTTCCCGTACATTAAGAAGGACCTTATGTAATTTTTATTGGAGCCATTTGGCTTTTGCTTCCTAAAGGTGTCATTTACTTATAGTAAAATGAAATAAGTCAAAACGATCGCAAGTGGGACTGAAAATAAAGTTTTCAAAACGGCTATGATTCGTTTAAACATTAGTGAAACTGTTTCAGTACAAAATTGACAATGAAAGGAACTGGTGTGCGGCATGTGGTGGACTTGCTGCAATTTACTTGTCACCATTGTATCCATTCCAGTTTTCTAATGGAAATATTAATTTCAACTGTCTCGCGACACATTGAGCAGCTCGCATGAAAGAGAGATATTGATTGGAAATATGATGTAAATCTCCCTCTGTCCATAAATACCATAGCTGACATTCAAGAAAGTAAAGTGATGTAATTTTACCAATGATATTAGATTCAAAAACTTTTTGTATAAATCATGACGAAGCCATAAAAACCATCTATTTATTTGAACTAAAGCGACTTCTAGAAAGAAATTGAATTCGATGATTTTCAATCTTTGTGGACATAGGAGATTGCAAATCAACCACTAATCTCTCCCTTCTTCTCTTTGGGCAGCACGGAGAAGAACAATATGGCCGCCACCAGTTGACTACATCTAAACTCATAGTATAGGAGGCGAGACTCAGAATAAATCCGTGTAGATTTTTTATAAGGAGGAAACATATTGCATTTCACGATCTTATTTGAAGCCTAATTCTAGTGCGGCAGGTCAAGGTGTGAAATATGACCACAAAAGCGCAAAGATACGAACAAAACGTGGGGATCGATGTGGCACCGAAACCGTTCCAGGACTGACGCGTTATCCACCACAAAATCAAGGTTCTCAACTCTGACATTGCTTTGTTACGAACAGGGTAAAAAGCTTTGATTTTGTAGTCCTGTTTAGAAAGATGACACACAAAAACATCTTCTTTATGACAACCAACAGCTACACTTCATGAACAACGTGACGTACATATTAGTGATGACGCAGAAACAAATTCACGAAAATTGACAATCTACATCACTGCCATTTTCATGATGTCGGATTTTACGTGTCGGAAATATGTGAACTATCTAAATCTATTTTGAGCCGCTATCAATAGAAATGTCATGATTGCAGGGTTTGATGCTTATATGACCACTCTTGCGGTTCATGTTATTGCTTACTACAAACTTTTCTTCCTTTATTACAGGTAAAGTACTACCTGTTACCTGTTCTACCCTTGATCATCGAGTGACTCGATTGGGCACCAGCAAACCTTCCATTTTTCCCAATCTCGTGGGAGAGTAAGCAGTGGGTCGTTCTTGTTCTAAAATTAGTTAAGAATCATATCAATTTTTTAGACTTTACGTGAAGAAGTCGGACTATCGAGTCAGTGATCTTCCTGTGGTCGTTTGACATTTGGATAAATCCAGTAGGTGACGGCTCTCGCCCACTGGTTGTCGTTAAAGCGCATCACGTATACGGCCCACCTTATCTTCAATAGCCTGGAGTTAGAACGGCATCTCTGTTCTCCAGTCGTTGACGTAGGTCAGAACTTCAGATCCTTTCTCTCATTTGCGAGATACGGCATACTCCTAGCATCGACTTGTTTCATGCACGTTCAATAACACCAAGTCATTTCATCCTGCATACGCAGAGATCAATTTAGGAAGTATTAGTTTAGGAAGGAAAACTGAAGAATCAAATAGGTGGCACGGCGTCACGTATTCTTTGTTTTCTTCACTGTATTGCCTATGCTCTAAGCGCTCCCTAATTCGTTCGCTTCTTTCCGCTCAACTCTGGAGCTACATCGCTCATCGTATTGATTTCGCGACCTAAATGAACGCACTGAAACATTCGGAGATATTCATTTCATTGTGCTGATCATTGGAAACCAATTGTAACAATAACTCTAATGTAACGTAAGCAAATATGGCCAAGATGATGACAGTGATGACGAAGAAGGAAAACAGGAAGAAGAAGAGGAAGAATCGGCAGTCGAGGTCAATTTCGAAGACTTTTACACTCTCATATGATTTCAATGTATCCAGTTTAGCAGCTAATACAAAACTGACCTCATCCGAGGTCAGTGAAACCTGGTCGGTAAGGAAGTTAGGCCTTCGATCCTTCGACATCAAGACCAATTCCCTACTGACTTCTGCGCGTTAATATTACTCTACGCCCTATACATTGACCGTAGCGAAAACCTTGCACGTGTCTGTGGCAGCTCATTGTACTCCACCCTAACAAACGCTTTTTTCAGCTTATTTGTGGCCTCTTCATTTCTTCAGATTCCCATTTGAGTCATCGTAGCAATTTCTGAATAGTGTGATGAACTGGTTGTTCTGGTCTAATCCTGTCTGGTCCGGGTGTTGTTCTGTTTTTGACCGACGATATAGCATGTCGGATTTCGGAAGGGAGGACCGGTGGAACGACATATTCGTCCTCTTTCAATTTATATGACGGTAAGAGGACATGGCTAGCGAAGAGATCCGAGTAGTATTGGTGGATGATTTTCTCCATAGCCCTTCTCGAAGCTGTAAGTGTCCCGTCAGGGTATCGGAGTGGAATTTACCTGCCGCCAGTTCTCATCAACGCCCTGGCTCGGCTCTTCACTCGCTACCTGTCAGAATGCAAGGTCCCTATTCAGTGGAAAACCAGCAAGACCGTATTGTTATTCAAAAAGGGAGACCTTCACGACATAGGCAATTATCGCCCAATCTGCTTGCTGTCCGTTGTCTATAAACTCTTTACTCGAGTCATCCTAAACAGGATTGACAGAACACTGGACGAAGGACAGCCATGCGAACAAGCAGGGTTCCGAAAAGGATTTAGTACCATGGACCACATCCACACGATTACAAGACTCATTGAAGTTTTGCGAGAGTACAAACAACCACTCTGTCTCACTTTTATCGATCTGAAGAAAGCCTTTGATTCAGTGGAAACAGAAGCGGTTATAGAGGCTCTGGATAACCAGGGCGCCCCTACTCGGTACATAATGATCCTTCGTGAGCTTTATGAAGATTTTACGACCAAAATATCTCCATTCTACAACAATATTACCATTGACGTAAGACGAGGGGTTCGACAAGGCGATACAATTTCGCCAAAACTATTCACTGCCACCCTACAAAACGTCATGCGAACATTAGAATGGGAAGAAATGGGAGTGAAAATTGACGGTCGACAATTAAACCATCTTCGCCTTGCTGACGATATCGTTCTCATAACACCAAACATCAGCCAAGCAGAACGAATGTTGTCCGATTTCGATAACGCCTGTGGAAAGATTGGTCTTCAACTGAATCTAACGAAAACAATGTTCATGAGGAACGGATGGGTTTTTAATGCCCCTTTCACGCTCAACGGAACGACAATTTCCAAATGCTCCAGCTACGTCTATCTAGGTCGTGAAATCAACATGATGAACGACCTAGCCCCAGAGTTGAGCAGGAGGAAACGAGCAGCTTGGGGAACGTTTAAGAGCATCGTAGATGTAGTGAAGAGGACAAAGAACATCCGACTCCGTGCCCACCTTTTCGACTCGACAATTATCCCTGCCCTAACGTATGCAGCAGAAACCTGGTCGCTACGTAAGCACGATGAAAGATCACTTGCCGTTATCGAACGCGCAGTCGAAAGGTTGATGCTAGGAGTATCCCGTATTTCGCAAATGAGAGAAAGGGTCCGAAGTTCCGACCTACGTTAACGATCGAAAATCAAAGACGCCGTTCTACACGCCAGGATATCGAAAATAAGGTGGGCCGGACACGTGATGCGCTTCAACGACAACCGATGGACGAGAGCCGTTACCGACTGGATTACTCGGGACGTCAAGCGCTCTAAAGGAAGACCACTGACCCGTTGGTCCGATTTCTTCACGAAAGCGATGGAAGAAAGATATGATGCTCAGCGAATCCCTAGAGCGAGGAGGACCCACTGGGCTACTCTTGCACGCGATAGGGAAAAATGGAAGAGTTGCTGGTACCCGATCGAGTCACTCGACGATCAACGGGACGACAGGTGATACAGGTGACAGGTGATGAACTGATGTCTTCAAAAATTTATGAATGCAATCTACAATTCTATAGATAGGTGTGATCCTCGCTCTTTGTACACACACTTTTTGGTTGGATATCGGTTTCGTTCGAAACAATACAAGTTAACTGCGGAAACTGCTTAGAAAATCTATGAAGTATCTGCTAAGAACGTTATTACTACCGGTTCGCTATGTTTCGTAAAAATTTCCATGTCTCCAGCTTCTGATGGCCTCAAAGTGCGAAAGTTCCGCCTTCACCAAAGTGGTTGAAGTAGGTAATTCTATGACACTCTCAAAGAAATGAAGACGATCGTCTTTAGTATTAGCATGTTCTTTTTTTTACAGCAGAAAATGGCGAATGATGCAAGATTTGAGAGTTCAAGATCACTTCAAGCATTTGATTGAATGATGTCAACAGAAAAATGGAGAAGGAGTGACAGAAAAACTTGCAGTATAATTAGATATGATCATCGTTATTTATTCGATAACGGTACAAATTCTCTTATAGTGATCCGGAACTAAAAGAGACAAATAGGAAGCATATTCTTCAAATTCATACAACAGTAAAGTTCTTTATCCAAAAAAAGTACTACTGCAATATAAACGAACTGCTGTCGAATTGTAATATATTGGGTAGTCCCACAAATTTTTTTTCGCAGTATTGTTTTGTTCAATTTTTTTTTCTATTTCAAATCAAGTGTTGCTGAAAGGTTGTGATATGTTGAAGAATGTTCTAATTACACCGTACCACCGTCGTTCTCCATCTGAATGGAATGAGCCACTGCAAAATGATGTCACAATGGATCGACCACAACCGCGCTGCAGATTGGGCTCTCGCTTTTCTGGAATTGGCAGAGCATTCTGCTTTCGGAATTGCTCGACAACGAGCGAACGGCCGTCTTCGGGCA
The DNA here is from genome assembly GCA_019055375.1 of Parelaphostrongylus tenuis. NCBI lineage: Eukaryota > Metazoa > Nematoda > Chromadorea > Rhabditida > Metastrongylidae > Parelaphostrongylus > Parelaphostrongylus tenuis. Next base: position 8,261 of record JAHQIW010000356.1, read on the forward strand.
CTTCGTGTCGCTCTTCTGCAGAATAACGCTCGACCCCCGTGCATTGACAAGCTGGTTCACCACATTTCGGAGATAGTGGAGTAAACCACATCACCTTATCCACCGTACAGCCTTGATATTACTCCATAGGATTGTCATTTCTTCCGTGCTCTGTAGCAGCACCTGTGAAGGCAAAATTTCGAGGATATGTATACTAATATATTAGGTCAGATATGACCTCACAAACTTCTTTGTTCACGCAGCCTCATTCTTTGTGGGAGACATGTATTCAATGTTTCTTCCATCAGATGGTTGTATAACATTGATCATGATCGTGACTGTATTGTTGATTAATTTATTTCCATCTCATCTGAGGACGTACTGGTGGATGTCCTCGATTCACTCGTCAGAGACAAGCTTCCACATGTCCATTTGTTTGCAAAGTATCGCTTCAAAAACTTCGGACAACTGTTGCTTGTCCATAAAAAGCATCGTATCATGCTGGATAGTTTCTCTCGCCTTTGCTGTCGTGTTCGGGAACTCTTGACGGAGCAAGTGTAATGCCTTCGGTGTCCTGAGCATTCCAAAAAAGATACCAGGTAGGGATCAAGCAGTTATTAGGTTTCTTTTCGGTGTTTCTTGGAATTTGGCTTTTTAGAATGATTAGCCGCTAGATCGCCGTGGAGCATTGCCAAATCCAGTCGCAGTGACATAATATCAGGACGGCAGCATTAGTATCTCATTTGGGACGTAATGGTAGATGTCCTCAATTTAATATAAGCAATAGTTGTCGAAATGGACATGTGGGAGTTTGTCTCTGACGAGCGAATCGAGGACATCTATCAGTACTTCCTCAGTTGAGATACGAATGCTGTCGTTCCGATATTATGGCACTGCGACCGGATGTGGCAGTGCTCCACGGCAATCTAGCGGCGAACTACTCCAAAGAGCCAGATTCCAAGAATCACCGAGAAGAAACCTGATATCTGCCTTTATTTCTATCAGTAACTGATTTCTTTTGATAGATAACATCTGAATTAATAAAAGTGCCGAAGATGCGAAAGTACCTTTGGGACAATCCAGCACAATGGGTGGAAATTCACAAGAAATTTGAAATGTCTATTACAAAATCGACATGAGAGAAAACTGCGCTAAAAACCAGTGAGTTTCCTACTCCATGTAAAAATACTGTGAAATGCTTTCATAGTCTACGTGCAAGCGGAATCCACTGAGAACTCTAGCCTGCCAATGGAACAGACGAAGATTCTACGAGCTGTATGTTGACGGCTCAGGCACATGTAGCAAAAAAAAAAAGAAGAATGTAATTGGTGCGAGTTGCTCGGAAGACGATGAGAGAAAATTGTCTTTGCTTGTCGAAGTGAGGTTTTGATCGAATGATGATTCAAGGCGCAGTAAAGCAAGGAAAGCGAAAAGAACATGAAACAACCCTCTGGCGGAGTGAAATTCAATCGAATGATGAATGGAAGCGAAGTAAAGTGGAGGAGACGTGATGTCTTCAGCAATCAATAGGAAACAGCTACCATAAAGAAAGCATATGACGAAATAATGAAGCGAGTGAAAGAATTGTTCGTCATGGAGAAGTTTCCTTCGCAAAGATCGCTTGTGTTATATGGGGACACAAACTTCTTGTATCAGATAGATAGTGAACAGCGATACAAGCCACTTAAACGACTTTCAGAGAGCCTAATATGATGCAAAATTCGTCCGTTCAATGAAGCAGTCCTCACTGATTTGTACTGCATAGCTGAACATGAGGAGATATTTTAGTGACGTGATTTTGCCAACAGTTCACCAAACCCTTCTAGTTTCGGTGTCGATCGCCCATACAAGCTTATTTGTTGCCAGATCCTGAATAAAAAAGAAGTTCATAATGACATCCGAAAGCCTGTATCATGCAGAATTCAATGAGTTATCCTGTCGATGAAGACTGCAAAGACAAAGAGTAACATACCGAAAGCCTGAAGAATCCCAGGACCGACTATCTATTATGCTCGGCATAGTTTGAATAAATGAGTATCTTCTTCTGTTTACCCGCTCCGAAGTGTTAATGATACTATTTATTGAGCACAAGCGAAGCATATAACAATACAGTTAATAATGCAGCATGAATATTACAACAGTCGTAGTGGTTTACGTTTCGGTAAAGTTCGCCATCTTCAGAGCCTGGGAAGGTCAAACTGATTCGCAAATTAATAAATCATAGGCCTTCATAAATGCCAGCAGAAAACGTAAGAAATAAATTTTTGGGTCGCATAGGAAAAACTTTATTCCAAAAACACTCACCGCCTAGATGTTTTAGGTTCTTTAAATTAATCATTGAAGACCTGCCACTTGGAGTGTGTGATTAAGTGAGACTGTGCGTGGCTCAGGCCGGGAATATTAGCCTATGGTGTGGTGCGAGGTCACGCGTTATTACGGAACATTCCTCTTTGCGGCTCATTTTTGGGCCTTTGCTATGCATCCAAAAGGCTTCCAAAGTTTTATGCGTAGATGTTTTTGATTTCTGTGCAAGGACCGTGAATTTAACGTCAAAATCTGTTCACATGGAGGACGCTTTAGTTCAATCATCCAAGGAAGTAAGAAGATTGAAAACACGCTGGAAAAAAGTAACGAACAAAACGGTACATGTGAGTAAGAAATGACCTTAAAGGTCTACATCGAAAAAAATCGAGGTCCTATTCAATAAGCGAAACGAATGTGAAATTTACCCGACAACGATTCGCTTCAAGATACTAAGAGACGAAGAGAAGTCTTATCGTTTATGGGTCGCTTGTTGGCGGCTGGGGTCATGTGGATGGACTAATGAATGGAGGCAAACGTTGAAATTCACCGTCCATCCTCCCAACCGTCTATCCACCGTTCGACCGCAGCAGTCTAGTGACGACCTCGATAGAAGGGAATGGTGAAATCTTATGTGGGCAGATCTCAAGGCAGTCCAAAAAACGTGGTCAACGACCGTCGAGTGGAAATAAACACACCGGCGCCATATGGTGGCGTCAACAAAAAACCTCTGCACTTCTTTCAAATCTTTCTTGTTCAGCATCTGCTATAGCTTGCTTATTTACTCTCGTCAGTTCAATTGGTCTAGGTATCTAAAACAGTAACTGCCTTTGAGCCGAACATTAGTGAAAAAGGTACCTAAAATTATTTGTACCGTTCCTGAAATCTTTGTTGTAGTTTTCTTTGTTGTATTTCTTAAAATTACTTCATAACTCCGGTCTTAAAGTCAACTTTTGGTTGTCTTCAAACCATTTCTTATTTGCTTTGTCTATAGATCTCATTTACACCTTAATTAGTGCTTCTAGTTCGTTTTTATTCAGCCGCTTCTAGAGGTGGTATGATATAAATATATTCATTAATGTATCTTGTTGTGCAAAACTTCTGCGTCCGAGCACGCGCCCTGAAATAGGGTGAAGTGCGGGTTCAAATCTCAACTGACGCAGAGTTTTGCGCACTACTCTATATCAACGAGTGCTTTTGATTGTTTACATACTTTGAAGTAAACAATTAATGTACAGTCAGCTTCCAAAATTGATCACTTATAAATGAGTGACCTTATCAATAATGTGGAAATATATTAGATGTACAAATATAGCTCCGCCGTTTAATTATTTTTGTAGGATCAAAAAAAGTAAAAAACAAACTTCTTTTTTTTCGTTCGGAAGTGCGTTATGAACACCATTTACATATATGCTTGTGTAACGTAAAATATTTCATATGATGGGATAGGACTTTGAAGATGACTTGTACGCGAAAAAGGCTATTTGCGAAAAGAATTGTTATTCATGTTCAATTTGAAAGAAAACCGCCACCGACGAAAAGGAAGACTTTTTTGCATCGCATATGGACCGGAGACGAAAAATAGATTTTGTTCTGACAATTCAAAGCTTGAAACGATCATGGGCCGAAGCCGTGCAACCAGTCAAATCGACTGCAAGACGGAAGCGATTTATGGAAAGAAGATTAGGTGTGCATTTGGTGGCATCAAAAAAGCGTCCTCTACCACGAGCTCTTAAAATCTGGTAAAACGGTTAATGCAGCACTTTGTCAAATACTTAACGAAATTAAGCCATGAATTGCAAGAAAAACGATCGGAATAGGTTGTATGACGCGTCTTAGTGATTTTGCTGGATGATAACGCTTGACCTCATGTTGCAAAGGATGATCGAGAACGTCATGAAAGAGTTGAGGAAGGAGGTTTTACCTTGCCCGCCTTACTCTCTCGACATGGGCCATCAGATTACCACTTGAAACTGTTAGATACAAATTACATATTAGCAATTTTAAATAAAATCTTTTACCAAATTTTACCAATTTTACTTACCAAATTTTCTCCGATGACATTCACAAATTACCCAAAAATAGGAAAAATATTATTGTTAATGATGAAATTATATTCAAATAAACTTCAGTATAAAGATTTTATGTATTGCTCGAATATTTAAACCGTAGACAACGGCAGAGTCTACTTGTACACCTAGGAAGTATGCATGTCGATTACAACCCATTTGGTGGCTAAACATCAAAAATTTCAGTAAGGTCGATAGTAGAGAGAAAACGCCGAGAATGAACTTATTTGAGGTGTTTAAGGTGTTTTGAAAACGGCATCAATCCTCGTCAAAGACGAAATAAATCACTTACTGTGGACTGAGAGAGATTATAGGCTTCTGCAAAACGAATAAAAGCACGTCAGAGAAGAAATGACATAAACGGACACATTTCTCCATGCATAATGGTTTCTCAGCGTCACAACGACTCTCTCTTGAGAGAACTGAAAGATAACAGAGAGAATAACCAGGCTTAATAGGCAGCCTCTCATATTATGCAGACCATCATTAGCGTTACCACATCGCTATTTTAATCACTAGGGTCAGCTGAGTGATCAGCAAGAGCAACAGCTGCAGCCACCAATACCACCAACACTAACGCCATCGCCATCCACACTGGCAGCAGCACTCTCATCCATAACCACCACCAACCATCACGGCCAACAGCAGCCATAAATCAATACGAAAATTGAATGACCAGAGTCCATATATGGATGGCATTCATTGTGAGTGTGCAATATTTTCCCGAGAGATTCCGGATAAACAAAGCAAGTAGAGATCGATGTGGAAGCAGTCCAACCCCCATTTGGCATGACGTCTGTCAGAAAATGCACTTCATATTTCAGCGATGGCAACAATAAATGTTTCAGTAAAAGTCATTGCATATGAGTCACTACAGTATGAAGTGTAGAATATGTTTGCCCATGAAGTGAATGAGAAAAAGCTGCAGGATTTCTGATGCCGTTGTCATTTCACAGCGATTTAACTCACAATGTAAGCATAGGACTGCTGCACATAAAAAAACGTTCGAATTGAGAGGCATCAACACAAAATAAAACAAACGGAAAGTACAGAAAAGGACGAGGAACACTAGCGCAGCATAGAAGCAGAAAAAGGCCGATTCTGGCGTTTTTGAAAGAAAAGTGATGAGAAATAAAAGGGGAAATATAAGAGTCGAGCCACAACCGTGTGAAATTTCGCCAGCGGTCAAGAAATGCTCGTTGTGATTCTCAGTAGCCCATTACCGATCAAACGTGTCGAACGTCAATCAACTAATATTAGACCGTTCAGTAATATAACAGTATGGCCACCACGTCGGAGAGAGTTGCGCAGCGACGGCCGACCGATCGGTCTATTAGTTGGTTTAGCACTACGTAGGTACTGCGTCATGATTGTCACCACGAACGCAATACATCCATAAACACAATAAAGAATGTGGTTAAGTGACGATTTTGCTAAAGCGATTGTCGAAGCAAACCCCAGTCCCAAAACATCCAGCGCTTTCATGGTGAGACTTAGCTTTTTTTTTTGAAAAAACGGCTTTGTCCGCATATAACGTCATGTTTTCTTCAAGAATGGAGAAAAAAAAATCAGCCACGAGGAAAAAAGCAGAGATATGTCAAATATGTCCATTTTGGGACACAAATCTATCATACTGCAAATCTGAAAGTATTTTTGGTTTTCTCATTTCACTCTTACTAGATATATTATTAACGCATCCCTGAGTACATTGAAATTGCATTTCGCTTGATAGCTTATTAGTAGCGTAGTGGAGGTTGTCATAGTAATCTATTTTAGTGAAATTTATTAATTTTCTAACAATTCCCAAGACCGACTGTCTATTAACCTCGGCATGCTTCAATATTATTCCTGATTTTCTTCTTTAAGCCAAACGCGAGGTGTTACATTAATCATTATTTGACAGCCGACGTTTCGGCAGTTCGCTTTCTTTAGAGCCTGGAAAGGTCAAATTGTCCACAATCCAATCAGTCAAACACCTCCATTACTCCTTTAGAAAGAATCGCCAGACCTAGATTTCAATCGCATCATGCACAAAATCAACTCTTAACATACTCACCGCTTTTTTATATGTGTTCCACTGAATGATCCAAGTGGAGATCACCGGAAGGAGATCGCATAGGCTCGTAATACACCCTACCCATCAAAACAACAGTCTTATATACTGGCTCATATCACGAGTGTTTATGAGGCTTTCCCCCCTGCGGTTTATAGTTGGATTGGTGGTGTTAATCTAAAGTGCTTCCAGAATTTTTCGCGCTGAAGTTTTCTGTTCCTACGCAAGGATGGTGACTTTGACTTCAAAATCAACTCCGTCGTGTTTCTATTCTCTATGAGTCCCTATCGGGGTGTTCCGTCTATTAAGACGCTTGTCAGCTAGGTGTTCTTCTATGCGGGCATAGAGCGGCCTACCCTTTTCGCCAATATGATTGCTACACGCTTTGCAAGAGATTAGGTAGACTGTGCCTACGCTCATGCGATCACCATTTCTGCTTTTAGGTCATATTTTACAATCTTTCGTTATACAGAAACGGTCATATAAGCGATTGCGAACTAGTTGGCGTCTTAGAGTATTCGGTGGTATTTTAATAATGGCCATCGATTGCTCTAAACCCGCTCTTTTCGAACAGCGTTTTATAGCTGTACTAATCTCACTTGAGAAGAACGGGGTGTGAACAGGACTTTCCTTTCATTCGAGTTTTCGTTCGGAGGCGCATTATTTCTTCTTAACCTAAGCCGAGGGGTTATAAGTTCGTATCCATTAGAAGTGGCTATTTCGCGAGCCAGTTTCACGGATTCTACTCTCTGCTCCTTCCCGGTACATGCATTGGCTGCTGTTCGAAACATGTTTTTTATTAACGCCTTTTTCGTTTGTGAGGGATGAGAAAGAGATAGCGAGCCGGGATATTCTTATTTCTTGGCTTTCGGTACCACTTTTTTAGGTAGCCGCTTTCGGCTAAGTTTATTTGCATGTTCAAGAAAGGGCGCCAATCATCTTTTGGTATCTCACGGGCGAATCTTATAAACTCTGACCGTTCATTCAACAATCTGAAGCAATTATCTACCTCCTCTTGAGTGGAACAAATAACCAAACAATCATCTGTATACCTACAGTAGAGTAATGGCCGGAGATCTATCACTGGTGCTTCCACTTTCGACATAAAGCAATCGCCAGGCTAGGTGCCAGTCGCTGTCCCCATTGCCAGCCCTCTGGTTTGAGCATGATATTTCCCGGACCATCTGAAGATTGAGCAGTTCAGACACTCTTTTGATAGGACCATGAACTGCTCAATCGACAAGCCATATATGTTTACAGCTCCCTGGTGTTGTATCAGAAGCTCATGTGTGGCTTGCAATGCGGAGTCATTCGACACGTTGGTATATAGAGCAGTGACGTCGAATGGCTCCATTACGTTACGCGTTGTTCGGGTTCGCGTTACGTTGACGATCCAGGAACATTTGAGTAATCTTCAGATGGGCTGGAATGTGTCCTTGCAACTGGGATTTATCAAACTTAAGAATATGCTAACCTATCCGTCGGTCTGCCTACACAGTTGATGATGTCTAACTTTGAATCTAGATGGGATCGTTAGACATTAGATCATCAGTGGATACTAAGTTATGTGTTTTTATAAGTAAGTACAAGACAGGACATGTTGGTAATTGAATTTTCAATTAAGAAATAATAGATGCTCTTGAGCCTGCCTTCTTGGAATCTTCATGAAAAAGTATTCTTACAATTGTAGAGTACTTGACTTCACTTAGTTATCTAGGTATCTGTATGGCCGCACTTCATAGATATAAGCAGTTTTATAAAAATGCTGTAATATTTTGATGGCTGAGCAGGCTTTTTTTTCGTAACTTCCATTGCTCGGCTGTGGTCGTTACCACCAACAGTCATCCACTCCTGTGAATCGGAGGAAGGTTTGTTTCAAATCAACGTCAGCTTTTCCTGTCACAAGGATTTATAGCATAACTATGGTCTCAGGTGAAATAAAGAGAAGAATGGTAGGGCAAAGTACTTTTAGCTGAGTTTCAAATGAAAATATCAAGTCCAGCTTTCATCTATGATTAGATGAGTCTGTGCAAAAGACGATCATTCCGAAACAACGTCATACAGGGATATGGACAGAAAGACCAATAAATACGGAGAAAACGCAACTTAGAATATGATCAGAGCGAAATAATACAACAACGTTTGATGTTCTATATCTAAGAGTATTACTAGAATCAATAAACTCAAAGATTTCAAATTCCTCGAGAAAACTGCTTATATTCGGATGTGGTTTATGTGAAGTGTTTCTGCAATTTGATTTACGGGGAGGAAATTAACTATGCGACATTCTATGGGCAACCCCTAAATAAAAGCCTATAGGACGAATTCAAAAACGTCTACACATTCTTTTTACATTGCTAATATTACAAAATTTTTATTCTCAGGATAGGATTGAATTTTCATATCCTTTCACGAATTCCTGAACGAGCCGAATTGTCATTAACGTACACAAGATCGCTTGTATTGATTTCCATACATAAAGCGCAAAAACAATGGCTGTTGTCAGGTTTAAACCCACAAATCTCAAATTATGATATATATCTAATTGTGCAAGTATCGTTAATATCTATACATTATCATCGTCGGACTTTCTACTTTGCTAAATATGAGATTCTAAGCTTTAAGTTCCAAAGAACACATTTTGGTTTTGTTCTTTGTCGTCGATAGTGTAATTTTAGGAGTGACGTGACTGAACAAACGGAAGATCCATCCGGCAGAGAGACATAATGGTATCGTTCAAAATTTGTTGATGTATGGATTTACTGCCTTTGCTCCGAAATGAAACCTCAAAGATGTAAACTATCATCAATTTAATATTTAGTATTGAAATCAACTAGGATCAATTGGCTTCTAAGAAGAAGATGGAGACTTTGAAATTTCGCCGAATAAAGTTGGTCAACAACTTCGTTCTAGCTTGTCAATATAAAAACACAATTCATAAAATTCTCTTCTGATCTTTTGAAAAGTTGATTTTTCGAATATTCCGAAGTAGGCATGGTTTGTCAAGTGTTCGGGTTCTCAACTGCACAATTGTCGACGAGTCACTTTTATTGAGAACATTACAGTAGCCTTTTGTTACCCTTGATAGAACGTTATTAGTTCATGCATTAGTTGAAAAGACGTTTAGCATTTATGAAGACTAACTGGAGATTAGAGTTCGCCTACTGAGAATCACCAAGACTGATATGCTGCAGTATGTGTTCACATATTCTGGTCGTTCAGCTGCTTGTCATCGTCACAAATCGATGGAGAAGCTGCATGACAGCTAAGAGATGGCAGAAGTGTAACGGCCATGACAGAAAATCAAACCAGTCAGAACCCTCTTTAGGCAGTAGAAAAGACCATGAAAACAAGTGAAGGCGAAAACAATTGAAGGCTGCAAAAGGACGTCTTCCATCGCTCGTCTTTGAGTCTCACCGTCAGCTGACAAAGCTCGGCGTGCGTTTATTCTCAATCACCTGACAAGTTAAAATGAATTGAAAAAACAAACCCGTCTATGTTTTCTGATGAATGTGCAGTTGATTAACCAGATAGAGAATTGGGGAGAATATCTTAAACACATATGTACCACGACATCAATACCTATATCTGTCATGGACTCACTCCCACATTATCATTCTGGTCACCTTTTCTCATGCGGAAGAATTTAAATAAAATAGTACTGGGAACTTTTAAGAAAAAATTATTGGACCTGTCTTAGCTACTCGGTGGCTGTCACTAAGCAGCCGTTAAGAGGATCTCTGTAGGAAGCACAGATCGGCTGCAATCTCCCCGGAAAGTGTATGAGATGAAAACCATTGAGGATATAAACATTGAAGGAAGAAAATATTATTGAAAGCAAACATTCTCGAATTACAGTGAGAAAATTACATCTACTTGACTTAAGGATGAGATTAAATAGAGAGTTTTTGTGGATTACATATATCCAGTAGCTGCAAGCTCAACTGGGTTTAATGTCAATGTGTGCTTATCAGACCAAATCGCTGAGGGTTGGCTTCTGACAAAGTCGATGCTTTGTATCACAAAAAGAGTGAAAACAGAACAGAAGCGCTATTAGTGCATTGGTTCATACGCCCCCTTTGAAAGGGTGAAACGTGGGTTCAACCCTCACATGGTGTCGCATATTTTGCATATCTTATCTTTTAGCATTATAGGATATATAGTTATAATATCATTCCACTGCTTTATTAGCGATTGATTGAAGAATTCCTGTGCAACACACCATGGATACTACGAAACCATTACAGAGTTTGTTCATAATTGAGACGCAGTAAAACTGCAAAGTCTAACAGCTAAAACAGTGCGGTGTTTTGAGGATTTCATTCCTGAACCACCTTTGAAAAATCATCTTATAGAAGAAGGACAACGAATATGATTCAGATTATAAAGGACACAAGTCTCAATGATGATAATCATATAGATGCTGCAAAGAGTGCGAGAAACCTAGTAAGAGGAGGTTATCGGATGCAGATAAAAGGATTGGAGAGGTCGATATCGAAAGAAGTAATTGACAAAAAGGTAGGAACTATCAAACAGACATAGCAAAAGAGTAAAGTCTAGAAGAAACCATTAGCGATGCTTGGAAATCGACTAGACGAAGAAAAACTATCGGTTAAGCCAATGAACAAGTCATGAGGGGAACACAATCGAGATAAACGACTCAGCTGAACGCGGAACTCAAGATTTGCTTGCTGATTGCTGCTTGGTTTTCTTCACTAGGCCGCGATAAACACCAATCATTACGTAAAGACTTTTCTTGATCAATGTAACAATTTCGTAACTCAAAGATTCGTAAGCAGCATTGCCGTGTCGATGTTATTGAGAAAACGAACAGTTCAAAACTGATATCTAATCAAACAACACGCCCTGTCGAAATTCACTTCATTCCAGGTTCTAGAACAGATGTTGTAAGATGTAGGATGCATACAATTATGAGTATGACAACCTCCAGTCATGAGCTGGGATAGAATTGACGAGACTTTATGCTGAATTGTATGCGAACATTTATGATGATATCACCTAGTGTGGCTGGCTGGTTTGACAATGAAGAAAGTTAGTTAAGATTCAGAGTTCTCTCCTTTCTCCTCAAATAAGGCAAACTACTTCTAGATTACAGCACCATTTGATTAACGTTTTCATAGGAATTATAGCGACATTTTCATCATTCATTCCGTCTTTATTAGTCCTATTTCTGTGCATCAGCGACAACCTACGTCAATATCAATGCCATTTCATGATTGTTAATTTTACAAATTTTGAACTTTATACTGTCTAAGAACCAAGTCGGTGACGCTGTTTGGACTTTAATATGAGAATGTATTATCTCAGTAAAGCAATCACCCGAACTTTCTCCTGCTAGCCGAGTGTAGTACTGCTTCTGGATGGGCTTCCCATATTGCAAGTTCGCTGAGGACCTCTGCTGCTGTATATTTACTTCTAGTCATTGGAAATTGACATTTGTCAGACGTATTGCCGAAGCGTACACCATAAAATCAAGCTAAGCAAACGTATTTTTCCAGCCATGTTCTCGGCTATTGTTAGAGCTTTTTATTACGGAGACGAGTACTCTACAACATGAAAGGGTCGTAGAAATTGATGACTGAAATTGATTCGCAAGCGGCGAGGATTTCTTGACGTCGTCAAGACTGTTAGAAGAAGAAAGGGAAATAAACATCAATTAAGCTTCGTGGAGAAATGATCTCAACAGAAATGACATGGGTTGATTGTACACATTTTTCACGCTTTGCTGCGAAAAAAAATTTTTGTTCTCTTATTGGCTTAATTCCTTCTGCCATAAAGTTCGCGGTGTCAAATGATCAGTTTTGGCTGAGAGATTGATGCTGAACAAGATATCTGCACAGACTTATTGAAACTATACAAATATGTAATTTCAGTGACATGTTGTAAAAAGCCATAACGTCATTTTGTAATCTGAGATTTGATATTGGAGATGATGACAAACACCGTGATAATATGAAATACTTGAGCCTGTCAACTACGCACTGTTGATTCATTTTTCTAGGCTTCAAAAAAAAAACCAGGAAAAATAGTTTTTTCGCTTCACTTTACAATAGTTGTTTGTTTCACTTTACCACTAATTGTCATCTCGGTAAAACAGCTATATGATGGGGTACATAGCAAATTAAGCATAGAAAATTTCTAGCATATAAGTGAGCTACTCTCGATTCAGTGTTCGATTTCCATCATAGAATAAACTGGTTCACGTTTCAAAGACATACGCAGAGATTCAGAGCGATATGACTAGTCTGGTACAAAGCAATATTCTCACGACACAATAATACTGCAAATTCTTTATTTTATTATTATTACTATAATACTGCGCAACAAATTGCAAATTTCCCGAAAGTTCAGGCTTGAGAGAAATTCAACTTTTTTGCTTTTTCTAAAGTAAACCCCAAATGTTATATATAAGCTATAACTTCAGCGATAATCATCTTTGATCCACTCGACTTTCATAAGAAAAGAAGTGATCGCTTCAGAAGTTCAACAATTAGCCACTTGAATACAACAATGTTAATACTCATGTGTAGCAACAAGGGGAGCATCGTCATGAATTTTATAATGATACCTTCCAATCGACTATGTGTGAGATCTCGCTCAAAAATTCAGTGTAATTTGACAGAATGTTTTAGGCCGTTCAAAGGTTCGGTATGGCGTCTCTAGTGGCACACGCATGTTCGAAGTATTGGCGCACGCCTCATCAGTACCAAATGCCCTACGGCTCACTCCTACTAGTAGAAGCGACGCGCCAAAATGTATCACTCTACACGAAGTAAAAGTATTACTTATTGTTAAAGTCTAGTGTAACTGGAGGTCGACGGCTTACATTCTCAACAGCAATATCAAGTGATCTTTTCACTTGACATGGAGTAATTTATTTTCGGCGTCGCTTCTTCTAGTAGGAGTGAGCCGTAGAGCATCTACTACTGATGAGGCGTGCGAGAATACGCCGATACATACGATTACCACTAGAGATTTCATGCTAAATATCTGAACGGCTTGAAATATTCTATCAGACTATATTGAATTTTTAAGCGAAGCTTGAAACGTAGTCGATTGGAAGGTATTATCAAATGTTTCTGTAACAGCCGTAAGCCATCGACTTCCAATCTTAAAATCTCTAGTTCTTGGATCAGTACGCCCATTACATTCTCATAAGTCCAAAAACACAGGTAAAATGCCTGGATATAAAATATGAATTAAAGGCATCAACTAGGATCACCTAGGATCACGTTTTTACCAAGTCACGCAAAATTCAATGAAACGGTAGCTCGTCCATGCTTCACACCAAATCTGCTCATTGCGGTTAAGCTTGCTCAACGAAAATGAAGTATCTCACTTTCTCTATTTGGTTTTATGTGTTCTACTTTCATTACTATATGTAAGAAGTTAACTCAGTTTATGCAGTATCTACACAATAACTTCTTTACCAGATTAGGCGAAATTGATCGATCAAAGATAAGTCCCCAGTCGTTTCAAGAATGTCTTAAGCACGATAAGGACATGGAATGACTGTGAAGTGAAATAAGACGAATAAAGTATCCTAGAATTTGAATAACTATGTATTTTCTGGATTGGTCGAGCAAGAAATTCAATGCGTTGTTAATGAGTAAACATACCGGATCAAGGTGGTTGTCAATTCACAATCAAAGTGAACAAGAAAGAGAAAAACGAAAGATATCTCGTTATAAAAATCATCAAAAGGCATCGCGTTCAAGCTGACTTACATCGAAAGAAAAGAATGAAAGAAAGAGAGCTCGACAACAATTCATTGACCCAAGGGTTTATGAAACAATCTGGGCACTAAAAAACATCAAGACAAGAAAAAAGTATAGAACTTTTTGAAATCTTTAAAACCTTTGAATTCAGCAAGAAAAAATGCGAAAAGCTGTATGATATAAGAAGTCGAACGATGGCATTGCTTTGATGTGAAATAGAATCCGTCTCTATTGATATAGTCGATGATGTCTGTGTGTGGATGGAATGGCGCCTAATGGACGACATCCATCCAAATAAGGAAACTAGCTGATGTGACCGCTGATTTCAGTGAATGAGTCCGACTCTCAAGCTTCTTGAGTCTTTCGGGTCATTAAGAGTCATGAGGCCTCTGCGCATTTCAGCACATATTTTGGCTCCCGTTAGTTAGAATCGAAATCTCTATTAAATTATTATTACTCCAAAATTCTATAAATAAGAGCAGAGGTCGGTGTCGGAATATAGGCGCACGCATACTTTTTCTCGTGAATTCGTTATATTTGTTTTTTCACTTGATATCACTTTCGTTAGGTATTTATTTCTTTAGGAGTCATGAAACGCTGCAAGTCATACATTACGGTTTTCAAGCTTTTTTTGCAATTATTAAATCACCCTTATCTATGGAAATTTTGAGGTAGATATATTCCTCAAGACTGACAGTCTATTAACCTTGGCATTGATTGTATACTACGATATTTCTCCTTGATAAGTAGATCCGAGGTCGGTAATAACAGCATTGCAAGTATTACAACACAATAATCGTCTCTGCGGTCAAACTGACATAGTCAAACAATTACGAGACCAAAACAGATAGAAGTTGTTACTTGAGCATTGATTCATGGTGATCAGCTTGTTTTGTGTATACTCACCGTTCAGTTGTTTTATCCATCTGTCCATGGCCCATCAGATATTATGTAGGCCACCCGCACAGAGTCGTGTGGATGAGGTCGCTTACACGATCGAATGTAATCCTTCGACGTTACCGTCTACTATACAAACGCTTCGAATGACTCCACAAAGCAAGCCATCCGCGAGCTCCTTATGCAACATGAAGGAGCAATAAATATGTCTGGTTTTCGATTCAGAGGTTCATGAGCCTTTTCAAGGAGTGCCTGAAGTGCTTAATCCCTAGGTGGTCCAGAAAATACTACGCACAAATGAGAGGACTGACAATAGGACAACGACTGGCACCATGCTTTGCCATTACATTTGTGTCTAAAGTTTAAGCCTCGCACTCATCGTCGGGTTACTACTCTACTATAAGTACATCGGAGACTGCTTTGTGCTTTGCTCAATACACAAGAAGATGTACAAGTGCCTTGAACTGCTGATAGCGCAGTCAGAGTACATAATTTCAACTGCCGTCCCGAAAGGAGGTGTTCCAAAAAACACCTCCTTTCGGACGGCAGTTGAAATCGCTGCTCTCAGAGCGATTCTTTGAATTGCGATCTTCATAATTTAGTTAGAAGTTTTTTCCCGTAACGAAAGGAAATTTCAGCTTCCTTGCATGGAAATTGTATAGACCTTCTTCTCGCGTTTCGTAGGTAATAGCTTTTATTTTCGTTCATATTTTAACCATGAATTTATGAGGAGCCCGCTTTGGAATTCAAGCGACGGGCTAATTACTTCGGGCGAAAAACGTAATCCTCTTTTCGCCCTTATAGAGCTCTTTGAAAGTTCTCATTGAAACTGAATTAGGCATCAAATTAGCTGAATACAGCAAAAATCAGCTGTTAATTGAAATCAAAATCAGCTGATTACTAATTTCAGCTTCAAATTTTGGAACTCGAGCTTTAAAACAATTGTAAAAACCTGGTAAAAGATCATTCATAGATCCTAACCAGAACAAATAATTTGAGCGAAAGGAGTAACATAATTTTCCTTTTGCCGATACAGCGCAATAAGGATGCCTATTCATAAACAAAGTATAATATTCAATTAATTAGCCATCGAAATAGTTGCTAGAAGTCTAGTGGAAGCGCTCCTTTCTAGTGAAAGTGCAGCAAACACGCGTGTGTAGTTTAGGACGCACGCCTTCCCTAACGCATAAGAGAAATCTTGCTAGGAGTTATAACAATGATTTCCTGAGATAACATCCAGAACTAAAGCGAAAAAGATTTTTCGTTTTTCTTTTTGAGCCAAACTCGAAGTTTTTACAACACAATTAAATCTGATAGCTGACGTTCCGGTAATTTCGCTTCTTCAGACTCTGGAAAGATCAGGTTACCGACGGCGCAGTCAGCTAAACACCTTCATTCTTCGCTAGAAAAAAACCATTGAGTCTCAAATTTCAATCGACACAAAAAAATCTTTCAGCATACTCATCGCTTTTTATAAATCATCAACTGAGTTGTTCAAGAGGACACATATCGGGAAAAGAACACGTGGGTAGGTAGGTAATGCACCTCTTACATCAAAACATTAGTCTCACATAATGTCTCATATCACGTGTGATTTCGAGGCATTCCTCTTAATTCATTCCACTCATTCCGTTTCATTTTTTATTCTTAGTAATGAAAAGTGCTAGTCTTGACAATGTATATTGCTTTATAGGAGCACTCTATCTTATGCCATCTATACGGATTGATCAATCTCTAAGCAGTATTTTGAGAAATCAAACATCTGATCGGCATGTCTACTGCGATCAAATTGGTCTCAGTAGAAAGCATTGCTTTGGTTAGTGAACGAGCACTGAGGTCAAACCGCATTCATAGCCTAAGCAAAAATCTTTAGAACTCAAGAAAATACGATTTTATAGGTCATCTCAGACAAAAACATCATGTTGTCTTAATGAATACATGAATCCATAGAATGCTAAAAACGTCGAACAGCCTCAAATGCAGGAACACCTATCCATAGTCACTGCTAGAAAATTTCCATGTCAAAGTTTAACACTCGTAGGAGCTTTTTCTTCCGAAAAACATATGTTTCCTCTGAAAAGCATTGAACATCGGTGATAAACATTCAGTATAGCCGAGTAAATTTGCAATTCTAAGAAATGTCTCAGTACTTCCACAAAACCTTATTTATAAGTTGAGTAAGTTTTTACTTCTTTGGAAAATTGACTGACTGTTGATAGTGCGATACTAAATTCCACGCATATAGTAGATTAAATCTAAGTGTGACTCTTGAATTATTGAAAAAAGTGGAAACCGTCCCATCATATCACAGACGGAACGCGATTTTCTTTACGATTTACAGCATATGAACGATAGAAAAAGAAAGCCTTGAGACTGTCTCGAAAATCTTGTGAAATAGTGATTTTCGAGCTTTGCATGAAACATAATCGACGAAAAACGTCTCAAAACAACGGTGATAGCGCAGAGTAGGAAGACACCGCCTAAGGGTTAAGAAACAGGAGTTCTATTCATCATGATCGCCACCGCTACTCTTCGACATTTCATTCTGTGCATTTGAAATGTTTCAATGGTATGGCTACAAACATGTTGTGAAAAATTGGTGAGGTATTCATCTACTGTTTATAGAAGTACAATGAATTTACTGGGAAAGCTAATGCTGATGAGATTGATTAATTAATCCTTTCATTGCCATGGCCGCGTTCGGCTGGCGTGCCGTTTGAACTGTTGTTGTTAGAGCGCCATTGTTATGCGTACCAAAAGCCGTACGCACGATCCGTGCGATCAGGAAAAAATGAAAGACTTACTAGTTTTGTAAGACGATCGCCCTATTACTTCGTGCACTCACATGTTTCCAGTAACTTTCCAACTTCCACAAGTCTTGCATTATCTTCTGCTCTGCCTCAACGTTCTCAAACTATATCAACTTCTGGCGTGTGTCAAAAAAAAATTTTGCGATAATACTGTGGTCAGCACTTGATGAAGATGCTTATTTTCATCAAGCAAAGAAGCGGTGTGCACTTTTTTGTTTTGATATCTCAATATATACAACTTGTTAAAGTAACCATATTTACAAAGCGGGCTCGAAAAGCTGCTCATCAGAAATGTAACTGATTTCTGCATGCTGTGCTACTTCACCGATCGTCATTTGCTACACCCTCTGAGCCGCATACTCTGGTCAAAGTAATACCTCCTCGTCGCAAAATTACTCGAAGTGGTACAGAGTGTCACTGAGAACTCCTCTCCATGGACATGTTCTGCTGTAACATATGTGTTTGAAAAGCTATCGATTGACTTCAAAAAGCCTGCCAAAAAATCTTCGTGTGGCGGAATGTCCCTAAAATGGCATATGTACTCAAAGCAGTGCCCTCGGTTCGTACCGTGCAGATGCGTACGTATCAAAAACGGCACGCAAGCTCGAGAAAGAATCGAGCTCTATTTTGGAAAATTCACATATGTTGTCGGTTAATATCATCAATAGTACAAAGCTAAGAACGTATAAAGTATCTCAAATGTAAAATCATGTGCATTAAAAATATTTGTTGATGGATCACCTTCATCTCAATTTAACGATTTTTATCATTCTTGAAAAAGAATAATAGATTAAGAATACGACGAATTGCAGGTGAGAGTTGTGAAATGGTATAGTGGAAGGAGAGATAACAATACGACGATTTTTTCCTTCTTTCTTTAGCTTGGAATCAACTCAGCTTACGTAACGAATCAATTTGTGATTAGGGCATTAAGTGATCAGAATTTTTTAAAACGTTGCTATATAGAGCGTCACTTGGCCGAAAGTTATTGAGCTCGTCAATACTAGATTTTATCAAAAATTAACTTATGTTGAAACGTATTAGTAAAGTCAGTTCACTGACATGACAACATTGCCGTATTTTTCACAATCGCAAACATTCACTGGTCATTTGAATGAAAGCAAAGAGCGTGTAACACAATGGCCATAGGCCTTGCGGAATATACGATCGCTGGTTCAAAATCTCTGCGATAAGAGTATCTAGCTTGTTATCTCTCCGAGGTCAGTAAACTAGTAGAAGATTTACTCAGAATCAGCAAGCACTGATTTGTTGGACCGACAGGCTCACATAATCCATTGGATGAGAAATTGTCTCAATAATGTAAATGAATAGAGTCAAATGCATTTCATATTCTTGAGTGATTGCTAAAAGTCGAACGGCTCAGTCACCTCTTTTATTGTTATTTTTACACGGGACACTGTAAAATCTCTAAAAGAAATGACACGAACGGTTTATAAGCAGTTTTTCAGCTCTTTATATGTGCTCGTTTAGAGAATGTCGTTCTGCGATAGAACGTAGAAGACAGACGAGACACAAAAAAGAACAGGATTTGGACCCAAGCATCCTAAGAAAGACTATTCAAACAATCGGTAAAATGTGGTTATTGTGGTTTCCGCATCAATGAACGAAGCGCTTAAATATCGTCACTCTTCTCAAAACTTCCCCCTCTCCCGCGTCCACCCCCATGAGGGTGATGACTAATGATTTTATAAATAGCTCGCCATTTTCAGAAAAATTTTCACTTTCCGTCGCCGTTTGTAGCTATCTAATTTTGTGATGATGAAAGTTCATGAGAGAATATGCTCTTATCGCTTTCTCGATTTCAAGACCGAAAAACCAATGGAATGACAACTAGTATTGAATTATATGCACGGCGTTCATAATGCCTTATGAATGAACTATGCATCGCATGCCATTCGCAGCATCGAGGATGGTGAATGATTGCACATTTTAATTAGGCAGTGATTTGTTGAAGCCAGCCGATGTGTTTGCAAGTGTTTTTAACCCTCTCATATATGTCTTTTAATAGATTTCCGATCCTTTGTGCATGAAGGACTTAATTAGTCAGGAGTACAGAGTCGTATCCACGATCATGTGTGCATCACAGGGCAACCATAAACGCACCTATGCAGGTGCCTCTTGCTTAGGTCATGATTTCACAAATTCCACATCTCTTAGTCACTTTGTATTTCTCATTACAATTCCAATTAGATCGGCTTCATCAGTAACTGATATGTGCCTAGTTTAATTCCAGCGACGTGCACCCATCCTTGCTCATAACATGCAAACAAGCAGATTCAGCTCAAACACGCACATTTCTATGTCGTAATAATTCGCAATAAGGGGCGGATAGAGCAGTAGTATAATGTCGTTTATCACATGTACGATTCTGACTCGACTCCGCAACGCCCCACCAAACCACTAGTTTTCATGGTCACAGAAGTACCAGACTTTTCTACAGACAATCTCCTCTTCGTAATTCGGATGGAAATGCTCCAGCACACGTATTTCAAAGCTCGAGGGCGATAAAACTCCATATTCAACAACATTCGTTAATGTGACGATAGTTCTCAATCAGGGATTGAACTTACTCACACCTGAGAAGTTTAACCCCTTGTTGAAAAGTGGGTGAGAAAAAATGAACGGAGTGCAACAAGTGTTGAGAGCCGCACAATAGATTCGGAGATGGGTCATTTAAATAGTATACATACTGTGTAGTATTATTCAATGATATGGTGCGGTGCGAATCATATTTACAAGATTACTGAGGCATGAGTAAAACTTGGAATCGATGTAGATCACTTTCCAAGTTGATGAAGTAAGATTTGTTAGGGGATTTGAAAGTAAAACTTAGAAAAAACGAACTTAAAAGAATACCTCCTATTTACCCTTGCACATTACCACCTATCTCCTTTGTCATAAGTGCATATGAAACGTGAAAAACGGAATCTGCAAGAGAGCTATGTACTTTATTCTTGATAAATTTGATTAATAAGGATTTTAAGAGCGTCATGTCGTTGATGAGTACTTTAATTCATCGGGGTTGAACATCCAACACGAAGGTGACGATGAAGAAGGAAGGATGTAAGTGAACAAAAGTCGGCTTCTCAAAAATGCTTCGAATCGCGCACCATACGTAAGCGTTGCACAATCGGAATCTTCTAAGAATCTAAGGAATCATTTGCCGCAGACAATCCAACACTCATCGCTATTCTGAACTGACGTCTTATCCATGGTAGCACACCGATTTCGCCTGACGCTAGGGATGAAATCTACGCGCCAATCAACGATGAACAGGGCGTTTGAGGTGTCGTACAGGACGGACGTATGCAGTCATCTCAGCATGGGTTCTTCACCGCTGTTTATTTCGCAGTCCACTTATTAGATTTTACATGTAGTCGTTGGCTCATCTAGAATAAACATGTTAAACGCTGTTCATGAAAACTAATTTCTGCGATCACAATCTTTGGCAAAAAATTTTGGGCGATTTTCTGGAACACTCCGCATCAGCAGAAAGATTCAAACGCAGTGGTAGTCGTTACACAAAATAAATGCGTTTATGCTGAAAAATAACGGCGCATGTGGCGCAGTGGCTAGAGCTGCTCTGCGTCGCACACGAGACCATGCCATCCATCCCTCTGGGGTCGGTAAATTGGTATCAGACTGGTCTATGCCTTGTCTGGGAGGATATCCAGCACTGGTTCGGTACAGTGAGAGGCCACCGCAAGTCATTGTGAAGGTCAGATATGCACATATTCACCTCAAACAAAGTCAAAAATTGAAGGCGATTGCATGAAACATCTCTCAGAGATTGATCAAAGTCGAGAGCTTCATCCTTTACCTTTTTTATGTGAAAAATATTGCTTCGACTACTGGATGATATTATAATACGTTGAAATCAAAAGAAATGCCTTGCAATCATTTTTGAGCCACGCATGTCAGTGGTCTGTTAAAGGAGGGCTGACTTATAGAGCCCGATACACGTGTTTCGCTCTTGCGATCTCGTCAGTCGGGCAGTTAACCCTTTCTCGTCTTTTGCTGATCTCTGTGAGTGCTCCAGTCCCCACAATAACAATTAGCGACGACATACGATTTACACTCTATGTCAGTGAAGAAGTCAATGAACACAAAGTGTTGTACACTCGATTTCTCGTTGCTAGCATATTCAATATATCATAACTTTCATTTCGAGTGTTTTCTTAAGACCACAGCTCAAAATTCAATATGCCTTGCAATCATTTTTGAGCCACGCCACATGCAGATCGCAAAATCGAAACACGTGTATCGGGCTCTATAAGTCAGCCCTTCTTTAACAGACTACTGACATGCGTGGCTCAAAAATGATTGCAAGGCATATTGAATTTTGAGCTGTGGTCTTAAGAGAACACTCGAAATGAAAGTTATGATCAAAAGAAATCAAAATCAAATCAAAACGTGCATCAAAAGCACTGTTTCGAATAGCAGACGATATCATAGAAATGCAAAGAGTTAGTGGAATTGACATTTACCCACCAGGCGATATGTAAATATCTTGAAGCGTTTGCGGTCACATGATCTCGTACTGATCGGCGACATTCCATGATGTCCTAGGTTGGTGCAAAAGAATGGCGGTTTATTCACTGTTGAAATTCGCCGTTTCATATTGGAAAAAATTCTTCGACTAAAGTGGTTGCTTTAAGGATACCTTTAATGCTCACTTCGTGCTCTGTGCTTTAGTTCTAATGACACTTTACTTGTTGTTTATTTTTATAATTATTTTGGACTATGGAAACGATATTGGATGTACAAAAGTGATTGGGTTTCAGATCGTACACACAAAATGGATCGTAAAGCAGCAGAAACAGCTCGCAGTATCAACAACGTGCCTGCCCTAGAAACTGCTAACGAACTTACGAGTGGCTGTTCAGGAAGCTTTGTAAAGGAGACGCATCTCAACAATGCATAAACTGCCATTACTTTTGCACCAGGTTCATCAGAACTCATGGGAAAAGCTATCATCAAAGCTAATCCATACAAGACTACACAAAATTTGCAGAAAAATTTGACGTTGATAGTTTTATCATTCTTATTGCTACCGCTACTATACAAGCACACTTCGAGCAACGGATGCTTCGAAAGCTCAGCGAATTGGGCTATACAGTTTTGCTTCATACTCCTTATTGAGTAAACCTCGTGCCCATTAACTACTACTTCTTGAAGATTCTCGACAACATCGCGCAGGAAAATCTGTTCCATAACCAACAGGAAGCACAAAGTGCTTTTCAAGAGTTCGTTGAATCCCGAGGCACCAATATCTATGTTACATGAAAAAACAATTTATTTCCCGTTGTCAAATATATGTTTATTCTAACAATTCAAACTTTGATTGATGAAGATTTATTTTAGCCCGGTTTCAGTAATTTAAAATATCACGCTCTGAAACCGCCATTACTCTTGCATCTATTATACGTACTTACACTATGTTCTGGATGATCATCTCAGATTGCTTTAGAATATCTGCTTCAATAAGCTAAAAAGAAACTTATTCATTGTTTGAGATTTTTAGAGCCGACTATCTATTAATCTCTCCATTCATAGAATAATTCAACGTCTTTTCTGACGAGAAGATACGAAGCTGTGCATAGTGGAATTTATTGAATACCACTAAAGTTAATAAATTGATAACCGACATTTCCGCAGTATAATCTTTTTCAGAGCCTAGAAATGTTAAATTGATGCAGTCAATCAAATTAAATACTTTCGTAACATCGGCAAAAAAACGAGATATACAAGTTCCGTTTTACACAGTGGACAGCTTTTTCGAATTAATGTTTAGCTGTTTTTACTAAGTTTCCAATTATTTATTGGAGGTAAGCTACACACGTAAAGTCCTACACAGGTTAGGAATGTGCCTAGCTCAGGCCAGATTAAATTGGCCTGATTTATTATGCAAGATCAGTGATAACAAGGCAACGATTCATTTTTGGATTTTTGATTGTTATCCAAAAATTTTAGAAGATGTCTTGCAATTGCTTTAGATTACTGTGCGAATAAACTGATACTTGCTCTAAAATTTTGTACAATATGTTTTCACTCCTTAGTGTTTAGTGGAGTGCAGTGTAAGGCTTCAAATTCAACTAGGGTGCTCTCTCACATGGACGCAGGATGATTTACTTTCTTCATCTAGGTATTTATCCTCGTATGCATTGCAGGAGATTCTCTACCATTACAGTAATTCACGCAATTTGTCGCTTCACAGAAACAGTCATAGAACAGCTTCACGTGAGCTGGAGTGTTGAGGAGTTTTTAACCGTTGTTACAGTACTACTCGAACCCGAGTTTTTGAGGGTCTGGGTTGGGTGTAGAGCTCTAACCCTTCCACAATCGAAGAGTAATACACGTCAATGCGCTGGACTGGCTGCTGTATCAAGTTCACAAACTGCGATGATTTTACATTAGCTATAAGATATACTAACCACTGCATATTCTAGCCAATGTAGACTGTTGCGTATAATTATGTCTAATATCTATGTTATTGTGCGAATTTAGATCTCTATGTAAGAAAAATTTTGTAAAGGTGCTAGGTTGCTGATGTTGTGAGAAAAATTATGCCTAAATAAATATTTCAAGTAGAGGTCTTCTACACTAGTGAGGCTTGTAATCTCTTACATATTTCCTGCAAAAATGTGTTGTTAATTTTTTACCACACGTGTAGGACAAGAATATCCACTGGGTATATCAGAACCATAGCGCCTGTGTGTGAAGGTAATTTATTATTGATTTATTGATTAATTTATTGATTGCCCTGCCCTATAGCATTCTTGCTATTTAGCTATCACATCGTTAAGGGTTTCATAACTTAGCTGCTTACGTTTCTGACATTCGTTCCTCTTCTGCATCTTATTACCGAAATGAGTTTATTACTCCGTCACAACTACAACTTGCTATGTTGTTTGCATTTACTCGTAGCTCACCTTTTAGCGTCGTCATGTCAAGAGACGAAGATTGGAAAGTGTTAGGAGAAGAAGACTGGAAAGCTTTTGAAGATGAAGACTGGGAAGCCATGCTCCAGGGCTTGCCTGTAAGCACTGACAGAGACACTGCTAACGAATCAGACGCAAGCATGAACAAGCATGTGCACACTCTGAAAAGCTCTGAGGGTGACGATGCATAATGAGCACTTTTTGAATGTTGACTTTGTAATAGGTTAGTGGACCACGAATGTGCAGCCTCCCACCGTCCTGCCTTTTGATGACCCGGCGACAGGTGTCCAACACAGTATTTTTGTCGGATGCCGGCAACTAGTCTATTTCTACGATTTTCTTATGACCAATTTTAAGAGCACATTTCATGCCTAGACATAGTTTTGAAGACTATGAATCATGTGCATTTTGCCGGCAACTTCACATTGGATAGAAAGGACAGACTACACAACATTAAAGAGCTCCTAGAACTTGTCAATAGGAACTGCCAAGTTGCATATATACCTGGAAGGAATGTATGCATCAACGAATCAATGGTACTCTTCAAAGATAAATCGTATCCCGACATTGCCTTTCCAACAAAAGGCACAAATAGGGGACGAACTTTTCCGAAATGTACAATGTAGGAGAACACACGTATCACACGATTTCATATGTAGGTGCGAGCACAACTCCCAAGCACGCTGGACGAATCGCAGACAGTACTATGATGGGCCTAAAGAAAGAATTATTAGCTGGGGGCCCACACCTCTACACTGACAATTGGCACACTAATGTTAAACCTGCCAAGGATATGGTGCAGAAGAAAGCATACTTGATCGGGACGTAGAGAGAGAATAGGCGAGGATTATCTGAGAATTCATGCAGCACTGGAGAGGAAGCAGGCATTGGCCGTACAAAGTAAGAAAGGTCTAATGGTGCTCAGGCAGAATGACAAAAGAGATGTAGTGATGATTTATACCGCGCACGGTCCCACCATCAATCCAACGACGAGAAAATTTGAGGTCGTGCAGCGTTACAACAGACACAAGTTGCCCGTGGATTTCACCGACCAAATGGTTGCTTATTGCTGATACACCAGAAAGGGATGTAAATGGTGAGTGCATTCTGCTGTGATCTTACTTCGCAATATCTAATTTCACAGTTCAGATACATCCGCCTTTTCTTCCATGCGTGAAGAATTTCGTTCACAGATTTTAAGATGAAAGTTTAACTCAAGTACTCACAAAACCACGACGCTCCACAACCGACACCCTGGCCCATTCTCGAAGGTACCTCACCACGTCGTGGGCGTTGTATTGGATGCTATACAGAAATTGTACTACGAGTAAGTACTGAATATGCTCGAAGCTAAACTAAACGAGTAAGCACAAGATGCAGTCGATGTAAGCTGATCTTTGTCTACCTTGTTTCAGTGCTACTCATCGGACATGTGTTCTTAGGAGTTTTGGCGTTTAATAAGTCGTATAATTTAGGTTGAAAAATCATAATGTATAATGCTGTAGACATCAATGAACCGGGAATTGATTATATTTTAAGATTTGATGTTTATTAGTTTAGAACATATAATTTGTCGGATGTGATAAGCAAAATTCTATGCAACGAGTGTAAATGTTGACAGCTACTGACACATGAGGTGAGATGCCAATGATTGATGCTCGTTGTACAAATTATTGTTTACTGGATAAATATTCTAGAGAAAAATTAACAACGTAAGTGTCAGAAAAAATATGGGTCAGGAATATAGAACTTCTTCGAAGAAGTACTCTATAAATTGTACTCTATAAACTGATGACTGTGAGCTCTACCAAGGGCTATTCCGACTACGTACTAGAAGTTACACAACATAAGCTTCTTAAGAAAGTCATGCATTGACGATAATGTGTTTTGAAAACACTTTCACATATCATCAAGAAATAAGAAGTCAGAAATGAAGATGCGTTGTATTAATGTGGCCTTCGTCTTAAAAATGGGAATTTTAAGGACACGTGTTATTTTTACTAGAAAAGACTTTTGTAGAAGGGTTTTAACTACTTGTTATTCTTTCTGATCATAAACTGTCTCCAACGTGCTATGTTCACTATACAAGTACCAGTACACCCACTGCGAAGTTAAAGCGACGAGCTGTTTCACTTAGAGCAGGAGACGCAATGTTGAAACTCTTGCTACAACACACTAAAAATTTTAGGAAAAAACAAGTTAGTTTTCAGAATATACGCTCTTTGAGCTATCGAACGATTATCAAAACTTTGTTGTAAACTCAGGCACAAGCGATAGCGCAGCAAAAACACTCCGAAGGCGAATGCACTTTGTGTTCACCGTTTCTATAGAGCATTCAAAAACTAGATTTGCTATCAGATGTATAAACCGGACTTATATTTAGAATTGTCATTTGGCAACCTATTGGATAGTTTTTGAAACCTTGGTGAACAACGTTTGTTTGGTGAAAAGACTTAGTAGGCACGAGTGCAAATCACACCGTGCACTCCGAAATCTCTTTGTTGCTACAGCTCACTAGAAAAGCGTTTCCAAAAAACAAGCAAGTCACTAGAACCGCAATTTTTTTAGTTATCAAACGGCTGCTCAAAGTCTAATGAAAATTCTGTGCTCGACGGGGAAAACCAAAAAACACGCCCGTGCCGTGAGTGGTACACGTGGTCCTGCGAGTGTTGAGCGAGTAAGCACGAGGTGAAGTCGGTGTAAGCAGTATCTTTTTTTCAATACTGCTCATTGGAGATGTGTTCATAGGCGTTTTGGCCTTCGACAAGCTGAATATAAGTTGTGACGAAAAATCATCTTGTATGATACTGTAGACAATAATGAACCAAAGAGCTTATCATTTAGGGATTTGATGTTTGTTGTTATAGAATGCATAATTTGTTAAATGTAGCAAGCAAAGTTTTACGTGTAAATGTTGACCGGTACTGATATTTAGGGTGAACTGCTAATGATCGATGCCTGTTGTGTATGTATTGTTTGCTAAATAAATTTTCTAAAACAATAGATTAACAACATCAGTAAAAGATTTAAAAAATTTAGGTGAAGGATATGCATATTATCAAAGAAGTACTGCACAAATTGATGATTGTAGACTTTATAAAAGTTTAATCCGACTACGTACTTGAAGCCATACCATAAAAGCTTCTTGAAAAAGTTTTACATTGAAGAGAGTGTGCTTCGTTACCACATTGTTGCATGTCGTCAAAAAATAAGAAGTAAAAAATGGTGATGCGTTGTTTCTCTATTGAGGTGACTTTAGTATTGAAAAGTGGAAATTTTCAGGACACGTGAGCGTTCCTTCTACTGAAAAAATTTCTGTAGAGAACCTTTAATGACATGACGTTCTTTCTGATCATAAATTACCCCCAGCGTACGAGTTTCACTATACAATTACCAAAACACCCACTACCAAGTTCAAGAGATGGGATATTCACTTAAAACGTGAAGTGTGATCTCAATTCTCTTGCTACATCGCATTCAGTTCAAAAAAAAACAAACTAGTTATCAGGATCTACATTTTGATCTATCGAACGATGATTAAAACTCTATTGTAAGGTGAAGCATAAACGATACTGAAGCACGCAAAACACTGCGGAATCGAAACGCAGTTTTTGACCATCGTTTTTGCAGCGCATTAAGAATCTACATTTGCCAATCAAATTTGAAACTAAGCTAATATTCAGGGTCGGCACTTTTGAAGGCGTCTGATAATTACTAAAACTTTGATCAAAAACCTTTGTTCTCTCAAAAGGTCATGTAAACACGAGTGCAAATCACACACTATACTCTGAAGAAAAAAACGCAAACTTCTTTTAGTTGCTACAGCTCACTAGAAAAGTATTTTTGAAAGTTAGTCATGCCTTCAGAACCGCAATTTTTTCGGCTATCGAAAGACAACTTGAAATCTTTTGAAAATTTTATGGTTGCCGAGTAAACAACGAAAATGCGCGTGAAGTGCTACACGTGGTCCTGAAGGTGTTAATGGAGTGACAAGTGATACAGGATTTAACAAAGTTTCTGAGATTACACAGCTGCTACACTGCACACCTACAAATTCCTAATTATTTTCAATTCATTCGACTTAGTATATCTTTTGCAGTGCTCTTTGTTGCAATTGTGCCCAGTCACTGGCGTCTCGTTCCCCCAGACTCTGAAAAAAATCCAAGATGACCGAAATTTAACACCAGGTAGCCGGCTTGATTCGCTGCAAATCAGGATAATGACGTATTTAAAGTTGCGCACGCGAAACGTTGCCGTCATCGTTAATTATGATGATCGGCACAACGCGAGAAAACTAGTCCAGCAAAGTGTTAACTGAGATGACAGACACTGTACCGTTGTAATTTTTTTTTTTTGTTTTAAAACTGAGAGAACCAAGACAATGCGCCGAAGCATGATTCTGCTCTCATTGTTTTTTTGGTTTTATTAATCGTTCAAATGCTGAATTAACTTCGAACTCCACAAGTTCTTGATGTTGGAGTATAATAGTACCTGAGACCATACAAGTAAAACTGGACAAAGTTACCGAGAAGAAAGCATTACCTTATTGCTCTTGTTTGCGGCGGAACAATTTCCTATGTGTGTTTATGTAATCAAAATCACTCGCTAACGTATGGTACTGGGGAAATTTCCAGCTAAACCTAGCGAAAACTTAGGTGAATGTACTGAGGAGCCCTTTTTCAACTCAAGTCAGTCGAGCGTTAAAAGTAGACTAGAGAATTTGGTGAGTTAACTGGGTTTCTTTTTGTTACCCTAAACTTACAATATGAAAAGTTTTGTTTCTGATTGAGAATTTTTCTTTTCTCTTCTATTCTGCTCCATTTTTCAAAAACTATTGTGAATGATATTTATTCAAATAAACAAAAAGATGATCCAAAAGCATAGAGTTGTGCCAAAAGTTCGACCTCAAGCGGAAGTAGAACTCGCGCTCTATCTAGGCCAGAGGCACTTGCTACCACATTATACCACTATTAAAAGGGAGTAAAAATGAAGAATTTGAATACAAGCAAAGGTGCTCACGCTTGATGAATTCAAAATATGCCGATACTCTTGACAAGCGACAGTTATAAAATAGTGTATGCAGTGGTGGAACTAGTTTCATTGTTAACAAAATCGCAGAAACCCTTGAAAATCCCTTGCTGATTAATGATAGATAAATTTTCTGAATGACGTCTGACGTCACGAGCGCGTCATATCCGTAGTGTTAATGCGATCCTTTTCGCCAGAGATGGCATGAGAGCTGGTTTATATCGAGGCTAATATGAACGTCATCATATGCCGTTATGATGCCATCACGAGAACAATGTTAACAATACCTTGTCTTTGTGATGAAAATAATTAAGTTTTCACTGCGATATTTACTTTCCTCAACAGTGTGGGAATTTTAGAATTCCGATAAAATCTACGGTAGTCAGATATGCTTACAGGATCATCTATGATTCAAAGTAATAGTTGAACTTTGAAATTGGAAAGCTGCTGCATAAAGACGAGAATAGCATCTGATAACCTGACAACATGACAACATATTTTGAGCCTCTTATGAGGTGTGGTACTGCACTAAAACAGTCTAAACAGCTGCTGTTTCCCCTTGCAGGTCCTCAGTAGCACGGTGTCCTTCGGTTCATCCAATCCCTTGCAGGAGAATGTACCCATACTTTTAAAGAAATCGGCTCCTAGTTATTTAAAACATCGCATGTCAAGTGATAAAATCCCCCGATATTGCAGCGACTAAAGTCGAGCGCTTATGACTGGTGGAATGAATCATGCTTTTACTCTTGATTGTCTATATAGAGCTCGCTCAAAAAACTATAACAATCCGATAGTCTGACAACGTGATAACATGTTCTATTCAAAAGTAGAGAGCAAAGGTATTAGTCGTTCTGCCAGCCATAAGCGCTCGACTGTGGTCACTACAATGTCGCGGGATTTCGTCACTCGTCGTGCGGTGCTTTGAATAACTCGGTGTCGATTTGTTCAAAAGTAGAGGTATATTCTCTTGCAGGGCACCGGCTGAACCGAAAGGACACCGTGTTACTGTGAAGCCTGCAAGGACGAAACAGCAGCTGCCTAGAACTGTATAAGTGCCGTCGTATTTGACCTTATAAAAGGCTTTTAATATGTTATCGTGTTGTCAGATTATCAAATTGTTACTGTTTTTTAGCGAGGTTCATACAAACAGTCGAGAGTAAATGTGAGAATTTTACGTTACATTAATAAGAAGTCTCTCAGTAATGCAATAATATTCATTATCTTCACAACGACAAAACTTACTTAGAATCAAAATTGCTTCCTTCCAGTTATCTTGGACCATGAATATTCGATCTCACTCTCTGGGCAGGAGCTTTTCATAGGAGTGTTAGGAATCATTCAAAAGCTTAAACCTCTCGCCAGGGCCGTATGTGGTCGGCTTTTGAAAAGGCCCTTTTACGTCGTTGTGATATTCAAAATAAAATTATGTTTCACATGACTACACGCTTTTTCCTATCTCGCTTATATTTCACCAGACAAACTCCGTCCTTAAACTATTAGGACTCTTTCTATACCACATGTCTCGAAGAACTCAAAAGTGCGTTTGTTCTTTAGAAAAGCTCTTTTAATAGAACTGTAAAAGAAAGGAAACATTTGTGTTATAAACCTCGCTGGACAGAGCTTTCTTTTGACTATCAGTAGTTTTTCGATCGCATATGTTTGAGTGATTCCAACGCTGTGTTTATTTTCTGGAGGTGAGTGAGGCAACTGCTCGATGCTCTAATGGTCCAGATACATGGGTTGCAATTTGTTTTTAAATGGGAATTTTCTCTCCATTTTGAAAGAAACTCCATAAAATGCGCTTGCCTCAGTAACTACAAGATTTTCTCTACACCTTCATATGCTTTCAGTGCTTTTCGTTGCTTAGAGGCGTGATAAAAATGAAAGGGGCAGACAGTCTGGAGCATTTTTTGAAATATCGAATGATTAGTAGTAACCTAGTGAAAAAACTCAGCTGGGTAAAAAAGCAAGGAAACAGGTTCTTGTATGTAATTTAACGACAAATGAAGAGAAATCCTAGAAGATGGCTTCTCATTTTACTTTTAGCAATTATTCGAAAGCTTGAATCTCTGGCTACTGCGCCACGTAGCCAATTTTCGAAAAGAGACTATTATAACGCTATAGCATTCAAAAAATTATATTTTATTCTGGCAGTGTGCTTTTACTATTACTTCGCTGGAAGCACAGGAAGCATATAAACATGTAGAGAAAATTTTGTAGTATTAGGGTCGTACGTTTGATCTCGAATTTCTTTCAAAGCGACGAAAAAATCCGAAATCAAATAACAAATTCGCATTACATATGTGAGTTACACCAATTCGCTGTATGAATCGAAGGTCAGTTTCCCGCTCTCAGCACACACACTAGGCGACAATCAAATGCGCCTTGTATGAGAAACGCAATTTATTTACTCTGCTGTAATAAAGTAAAACAGTCTTTCGGAATATCCGTCCTGCAAGAGATATGCGCGTGTGAAGCGCAAATGTTTTCTTTCTGCTACAGCGTAATAACAGGGTCTTATGAAAAAAAACACCTACGTAGCGCAGCAGCCAAAGATTTAGGCTTTCGATTGATGGCCAAAGGTGCAACGTATAGCCTTTATCCAACAAAAGTGGTCGTTTTTTTATTTGTCAATAAGTAACATACAAGAATCAGGAAACATGAGCACATTTCACAGGAGGAGAGTGGATTCCACACAAATCATAATAAAAGTGAATATTAAGGTCATTTGCGCGGTCTTTTTACCAAAAAACACACTTGTAGAAGATTTCAGTTATATTATATGAGCTCATAGCAAACAATTTTCCTCAGAATCGCAATTTAACTATGTGAAACGAAAAATAGACTGTGGAATTGATTCGGAAGCAGACGTAATGTCCTCATCGTAGTTAAACGAAAAGAAAATGACTTTTCGAAAAACTAAGCTCAGTAATAAAATCTGCATTATCAGTACGCATTCGGGACGGCGATCACTTATTGCTGGCTTGCTGCTTGGACAACCGTTGTCATTGGAGCATGATTGCAATGTGAGGAAAGGCACGACGTACTAGTTTCTTGAGAGTATTGTTTCGATATCTGGTGCTTCCACATAATTTCCTTATATTGCTCTCTTCTCGGATTTTGCATAGTTTCTGCTCGTAATCCAATAACCTTAAAAATATCGATCTCTTGATTATTATAGAAAAACTTTCGTCCACTGTGCAACCATGTTAGTACCACCATTCGATGAGATTGTTTATTTTGAGTAAGCAAAATCCCTAGGCTTAGTTTCAGCTTTGATATCCCCCATCCAATACGATATCCAAAAGTAACTATATCGGTTGAATCTACAGACCAACGAACTGCGTGCCAGAAATGTTGCTTACCTCTCTCTGCATGCGGCGATAGGTCTTCAACACAGAAGCGACTGCTCGCTGGCTACGCTCTCTCAACGGCTCACTCTCTTCTGAGCAGTACCCCTCTCCGAAAACTTACTTTCACTGGTACTAGGGTTCTAAAATGACCTTTTGATGGATAGGTGCTAGTTTAGAATCTGTGTTCACAGGTCATGAAGCGACTGCAACAAGTTTAGTGACGAACTGAGTAGGGTGAAAAAGACCACTATTCAGCGTGCACATCCTTAACTATCCATACCCACCCTGAACGACCAGGCACGCCTGCAAGCAAATGTCTGCATGCCGTTCCGAAAGGTTAGAATTGTGTGGAAGTTTCTGACAATTCGAATGCGTTATGAAAAATTTTTTTGAAAGGTTTCTTTTGTGATTTAGGTACCACCACAAAGCGGGTACAAATACTTCAATTCATTAACGCTTCGCGTTTTCAACTTCTTCAGAGCCAATGCTTCCAGTCGATTTTAAGTTAAATAAAAACCCAATAACCAAAAAATTTTTCGCTAATCGCCAGTGCCATCCACAATCAAAAGGAGGCTACTTTTTATAGTATTATTGCCTTTTGTACTATCTAATAATATGTCTACTAGTGCAGGATGAATTGTCGGAGAAGACATAATATAGTAGCAAACAATCAATATCATCAAAATTTTCCTGTATATAAGGGCCATCGTCGAGTGAAGTTCGTCATTGTCGATGTTCCACCTAAGAACATTCGACTTTAACAACGAGACGAATACCGCAATGACTGTGGACAATCTACTCGAATAGTCGGCTGTGAGAATGTTGAGTCGTCGAAACGTTGGCAGAATATAATTTTCATATCAGCCTCGTGGTGTTCGTTGAATCATGAAAGGAACTTTTATTGACTGTTGATACCGAAAGTGAAGGTAAGCGATATTCAAGGTACTTTATATATAGGATACTCAAGGATACTATATAGGTCATCAATGATTACGTGCACTTATAAGCATTCACCCGACACCTTCAAGTAAAAGTTGTAAGTCTGGCTATCAAGGCAAGAAAGCGCTAAAACATCACAACAGCCCTTGTCGGCAGTCTTGAATTCAAACCAACGGTGCACTTTTCTTATATCCATGAACTCCTTATGATTAACTGCTTTTAAACCTCTCTGTAAACATTCAATATAGTCTTCGGAAATGTTTAAAGCCTTCACGAGGTTGATACGTCAGCAGGTTGCGCACATTTTGCCGCATCGCTCGCTCCATTAGCGCTAGACTCCCACACATAACCTTACACTCTTTGAGGTACATGTGGGACGTTTCGTCCCAAACCGCGCGACGTCAAATCTTCTCATTTATTGCGGTGGTGCGCCGCGCTCCGTGAGAAAGGCCGCAAATCTTGTGATAAGACAAACTCCAGACAGCATGATGGATGGGAGGAGACGAACCCAGGTTCTGAGGGAGCATTTCCATTACCAAATGATGGAATTTCATTGTAAAAGCTTCTACAAAGATAATCTTAGCAAAAAAAAAACAGATTCTCCATATTCCATCCACATTTCCTTCGATTCAACGAGAAAACTACATCGCTATTTGATAACGAATGCCAATGATTATGATAGTGATAATAACTGTCACTGTTTTGAGCTGTTTGTGAGGTCTAATTAGGGCACTTATACGGTGCTAGGCATTGCAGTAATCAGCAGTCGAACTTCTAGTTGATACAGTGAATCATACTTTCATTCGATAATGATTGTGATAATGATAATCACAGTGATAGTGATAATGATAGTGGAGAAATGACAAAGACTGCAGCAATGAATAATGTCCATAGTTCAGATCGATAGAAAAACTCCATTGTATGCAAAATCATTTTTGATAAACGAGCTTTGTTTTGTAATTGTTTTCGCATAACATTGTCGGGCGTACTCTCCTCTGCCTTTGTTGTCACCCTCAATTTTCTCACGGTCTCAATCAGCTACTGTACGGCGGCGCCTCGTATCGTGAGGAAAAAAACGCTCGTGGCAGCGGAGGCGCGGAGGCGCGGGAGGCACAACATTCTCAAACAAAGACGCAGACAGCTTGCGCCGCGAGTGTCGCTCAAGCGACGGCGCGGCCCCACCTGCCCATCAACGGTGGTCGTCAAAGGGTTATGGCAGAGATGGGGAGATGCTGAGATGATAGCTTGTAAGATTGCCTTGTCACCTTTTTAAGTTGATGGATTATGGCTGGAAGTGAATATGTAAATATGCAGATGAAAAATGGCGATAAAACATTATAACGTGCTATCACCATAAACAACGTCTCCCCATCCCTACTATAAGGTGTTAAGTGTGTGGAGTGTGGCCCTGACGAAGAAGGCGATACCGCCGATTCGTACATAGGCTATTGACATACCAATCACCAAAGGCTTGAAGTACTCTCATAGACAATGCTACAGTTGGTATTCCTTAAAAGAAGTATTGATTCAATGTTTATACACTTCAGGCTTTTTCAAAATCAAAAAATTTATTAGGGAATGATCTCCTAAATATACATTTCTATCTTACCAACTGTTCTTGCTAAGCTAAGCTTAATAAATAATAACAGTTTCAAGTTCGTTTATTAAGGGGAGTCCGTAAATATAGATTAATTATTAATGCCTATTATTTATTAAAAGCCCATTTATCAAGCCTCTTAATGGTTATGAAGTCTAGCAGTAGGTTTAGTGTTGATCACAGTCGATCAAGATGAAAATGGGTTTGACACTCCCTTTTACGTTCTATGGCATAGTCTGCTGAGCCGTCGTTGCTCAGTTCCTGTTCTGTTGAACTCGGACAACATACCAAAAATGATGTTATGATAATTACGGAGTACTTTTGAGTTTTATAATATCAGGTCTTCTCATAAGGTTTTGGCACTAGGACAATAAGCGTTAGATTTATCAACCAGAAGTAAATCAAATTGCTCAACAACACTATTCAAAAGACTATTTCATCACCTCACATGCGGTGATTTTATTAATAATTCGGCGTCGATTACTTCATATGTAGACGGTACATTCACCTGGAAGGGATTGATTGAATCGAGGGCCTTGTGCTACTGAATGCTGTAAGCCCGAAACACCTGTCTAGCACTATATGGGTGCCATAACAAACGTCAAGAAAAGCTCAAGATATGTTATTAGATCATATACTATTCAGGTATGCGCCATCACCCTGAACACATTTCTGCCATCTCCTAAGCAACTACCGCGTTCATAGAATCGTCATCCCTGATACAAGGAAGGTTGTCAATCCTCGACACTCATGATTGATGTCTCAGAACTTTTTCTTGCTCAGGAAGTGCTCCAGTTACCAAAGAAGGTGATGAAGCGGCGACAGGTATGACTGTACTGTGGAAGATCCAGCAACTCTCAGCTCAATTACTCAACTTACCCCCTTACTTTGTCTATTTGGCGGCACTCAACTTACTAACTTACTTTGTCAATTTGGCGGCATGTAGCCGTGAGCTGTCTTGAAGCAGGATGAGATTGTGGCGACGACGATGTGACAGGGCCCGATCGCAGCGGTCCAGATGCTCACAGTAGCGCTTGGTGTTGATCATCTCTCCGTCTGAGAGGATATTCCAGTGAATCGGCCCATCTAGTAACCTGGTGACAACCAATAATTCGGACGACGTTGACTGTTGAAAAAAAATCCACCTTTCGTCGATGATAATGGCATTGGCCAGAACTAAAACGCGGCGATAACGGCGGAGCACTTTTTGAGCAATGTTCGTGGGTTTAGCACCTTTAATTATTTCTGGTTAACGAATTTAGTGGTTTATCTAGCGCCAAAACCTATGAGAAGACCTAATATTATTTCCATTATAAGTACATGACAATGTATTATTGTGGAATTCAAATATTGTTGCACAAAATCCGAATGCTAACAGTTTTCGATGAGGGCCAATAGTCTGAACCTTTCTCGCAATTTTTGAAATCAAGCGAAACTATACTCCATGGCAGACTAGATTAAAGAATCGTTTGCTGTTGAATTCATCGAGCTTGTTCCTTCAAAACCACTTTGGCAGTCTGTCTATATTTTGATACAGTAGAATTTTCGAGTGATGTTTATTGTCATGGGACCTCCGTTCACTAACGCCTTCAAATGTGAAATTTTCAGTCACTGAGGCTACCACGAGCATCTCCAAGTCCGATAAGGAGTTAGATATGAATCATAAGCTACCATATACTTGCCAGAAAACGGATAGATTCTTAGATTGAGCTCATCACAATTTCCAATTCACTGACTCATTTCTTCTAGGTGAAGACTATTATTACTCAAAATTCTTGCAGTTAAGCTATTAGTACCTCATCGAAAGTGGCTCGAATTTATTTTGAACAAATAAGCTCCACGTATACTCTCGAACGCCTGGTCTATCAGTGAAAATATGCGGTCTCCACGATAAAGTACAGTGAGCAAACCATGGATACTCTTCCAGCGAAACAGTGCAATGAAGATTTCATCTTTTGAAGAAAGTGTTATGCTCTTCGTGTTTCCCGACTAGAGACAGACTATTGAGACACTTTACATACTGCCCTGTCTCACCAATGGTTAACGAAAATGTGTCAAACCTGATAAGTTTCTATAGCATCCACCAATCTTTCATACAGTTTTCTTCACTTGGGAACAGATACTACTTACAGCAGTTCTGTATTCAAGTAAACTAAATCACATAAAAAAGTATTGAAGAAAATAAAGATCAGAGAGTTGCAAAGGCAATCTGAGGCAAGCCTTATATGACACTTCCTTTCATAAATTTTTTGTATCCTCTTGATTTCGTACAGTTACGATAACCTTACAGCTCAAGGGCACTGACTTCTGCATCATACGTGTTTTCTAAGTGAATTAGTTAGAGAATATTTTTAGAAGGCGCGTGTAGCGCAGTTGCCATTAGTGACCTATAATGCACATGCTACTGATCATTGGCTTGAGCGCCACCTAACCCAAAACTCCAACCATCAAGACACGGCAAATTCTAGTCAGTACATATTTCAAGACGGGGTATGTAGCAGATTTGCCTGCGAAAACGAGAAACGCTAGCTTCTTATATCGGTAACACTTCATAAGTCATCTTGCAAGGTCAACAACGTACACTAGGTCACCTCAATGATGATTCAAAAGGAGTCAAATGCTGGTGCATTTCTGAATAAACGATCCACTCTGCATCATTTACTTTAATAGCTTATCAAGATTGTTAACGGTATTCTGGGAGAAATTTTCTTATGATTTCTTTCTTTCTATGATTCTACTCATTACATCTGAGCTGTGTGTACCAACTGTAATGCGCGAAAGGAATTAGGCTGAAGAGAAAACTCGATCTATGGAGTTGGACAGAAAGTCTGAGTCTCAAATACCATTTTTCAGAAAGAAAACTAGCTGCCAACAGTACTGAATTTGTCATCAATCTACTGGAAGCCGGCGATAAGAGACGGATTTTAATAGAAATCTGAAATGGGTCTCTCTCTTGCTTAAGAGAAACATAAATCTTGCCAAAATACGAATTTATTGGATTTTTGTTTACTAATTCAAAAAATTCTGCTACAGAAGAATTAGGCGCAACGATGCATCTCAGTAAGAAATCAAGCCATTGACTTTACAAGCTTGAATTTTACTTCCATCATTGACTTTAAGCATCTACAGTTTACAGATTTCTTATATGATATTCAATTGGACGCTCAGATTGCGCCTCTGTGAGAGCACACTCTGAGAAAAATCTCCAGTAATAATTGCAGATGATAGACTTCAGTTGAAAACACTTCCGCTTGTCACGTAAGTGATCATCTCATGAGACAGCACAGTTCTCATGGAGTCCACTCTGTAGTTCTTTTCGTCCATCTATCCTCTCTATTTATTTTGCGATCAAACATTCTTGCATTAATATAATCTGCATTGACTGTAAAAATGTTTGGCTGAATAAACTGCATGTAATCTGACTATTCTAGGCTCTGAAGACGAAACTGACTAAACGTCAGCTACTATAACTATATCGTCTTGCATTAAGTTAGCTGTATTGGTAACAGCCTCACTCCCGGTGATCAAGAACTAGGAAATCACTTCCTTAATGACGATGCCAATCGGTAGTCAGTTCTGAGAACTGCATCTATCCCTTTATTTTATGAGCATCTTGTGTTTATTTCGCTTCTGATCTCTCATCGGTTGGAGACTAGATATTTTGAAGACCCTATTCCGATTTGATGTTTGTTCACTGTATACTAGAAGAACGTGTTCAAGCGCTGAGCCAGCTCAAACCTCTGCTGCGCTACAGAGAGCTGCGAGGAGCAGTAAGTTGAAGATGAGTGCGGGATATCGCGTTCATTAGTTAGTCGTTAGCTTCTAGAGGTGTGAATGCGAATCATGCTATTCCTGCTCAATTCCTTCTTGATGTTGCTCTCTGTGATTTTTCAACGATTATTATGAAGATA
Organism: Parelaphostrongylus tenuis; assembly: GCA_019055375.1. Lineage (NCBI taxonomy): Eukaryota > Metazoa > Nematoda > Chromadorea > Rhabditida > Metastrongylidae > Parelaphostrongylus > Parelaphostrongylus tenuis. Next base: position 47,899 of record JAHQIW010000356.1, read on the forward strand.
CGAGGTAACCACTGTGCTTGAAGAACCGTGCATTCAATCTGTCAACCTCGCACTGTGGGCTTTTCTAAACTACATGTTTCAACAGGTTCTACTTTGTCAGATCTTCCTGCATGTTTTGCCGAGCTCGTTGGCCATGGTCTCCCTTTTGAAGCATGAGAAAAGCCAAAGTTGCATATCTGGAAAAACTTTTACGTTGATAGGTATGCCTTTTTCTTTCAGTTAAATTACTTCATCAACAACTGCAGTGTTGCAGTGAACAACTGTATACTTAAATGGCACATGTTCTTTGATGATGCGGAGTCAGCATAACTTCTTTTCCTTTTTTCTTTCGCACGGCTGAAGTGCATGGTGACCGTCTGTTTCGAATATGGTGACGTTTGTGAGACCTATTTCGTAATCCTGAACTCGTTGTCATCTGTGGGTGTTACCCAATAACACGTTCGTCCATCGTGTGGGTGGTTTTTCAGAACAGGTGCACACATTCTCTGTGAGCCCACTGCACTGTTCTTTTCGTCCATCTCCATTTGATCTTCTTATTATATGACCCTCTTATCTGTTTCGCTATCGATGATTACATTTCTGAATCCCGAAGGTGGGATAATTTTTCACCACTCTGTGAGTGGTTCACAGCTCTCTTAACGTGGTTCAGTATCAGCCCACGCCTCTGCTAGATTTCACGATGCTGGGTGGACTGTTAAGTCAAAGACTGAGTACGAAGTTTGATGTGCGTTATTTGATAAGTGACTTCTTCGACAGACCTAAGTGCCGTCGATGCTACTCTCCTTCTTTTGTCTAGTTTTACATGTTGCTCTCCATGTCCAATGAACTTCTATGTTACACGTGGAAAGTAGTTTACGCAATTAGATAACCACTCAATTTCACTTGTTTGCCATCACACCACGAATTTAGATGTCCAGTCTACGTTTTGTTTATTGGTAGTTTAATATTTTTTTCTTCTCATTGAATACACTGAACATTATTTGTGCTTTACTGTTACACCTCGAAAGGATGACGACCACGAAACCAAGAGGAATGTATTTTCTATCGAACTTTTGTGCCATCTCCCATCCCAATCTAATGACTACATTAACCACTGCACTTTGAAAGCAAACAGCTTTGACAGCATTTTGTCGCCTTTTCTGAATACTTTTCCCATGGGTTCAGTAGAAGATAGATTCAACAGTTGAACTTTTATGTTACACTTCGATAACAGTAAGATAATGTTTTGATCCTTCTCAAGGTTGATATGCCAGTGGCCTACGTACGTTTCGGCAGTCTCGCTAATCTTATCACCAGCCACAGGTGCCACTAGTCACCCTACTGGTGGTAGAACGAGGAAAAGCGTTAGATTCATAAAATCGTCCCTACTATTACTAGGGGTGACTAGTGGAGTGTGTGGCTTTGATGAGGCGGGTGAGACTGCCGCAACGTCCGTAAATTCTCTCAGACTATGTTGAATGCTTATAGTGATGTTGAAAAACTACACTTATGCCACGAGCGTTATTAGGATATCATGCGCTTATATGCTTTCAAACGACTTTTCATAATCAAAAAGCTTAAGACGAGGGCAGATAGGATTTGTGACGTTCTTTACTGATCCATGACACTGCTGGAATGTGGCCAAAGCACTAGAATCGCCGTCGGGATCCTGACTACTCAACTGGTCATGCTTCACTCAGCGTCTTTGATATGCCCAGGATCATAATCTTTTTGGGTAGCTTGTAAATTACGCTAAACAAGCACAATGAACGTTAAGTACGAATATCTGCGTGATCACCTTTCTTGGGTGAGTTGACCGATAGCAAATTACTCTACTGGTCTATAATTTTTTCTTTCCGAAAGCATGATTTCATAAAGTTTGCGGAAATGCACATGGAATGTGGCCACCAGCTCTAATGAAATTTGCAAGGATAATCAAGTCGCAGAGCTGTGCCTTTCTTTATGCTATCTATCGAAACTCGATCTTCAAATGGTAGAACAGAGTAAAACTCCAAATGCTTGTGAAGATTTCGGTGCCGAGGCGGGAGTTGTAGAACGGGAAAGATTAGAGAAGAACTTCTCGTTACCAATTTAGTATAAGTGTGTAATGCAGTGATGGTCCCAGTCTCTATTATCAGAGTCAATAACGACGCATAATAGTTGCAAAAATCGTGATGACATTTCTTTGATTTAGATCGTTTTTTAATTGATTCCAATAACTTTTTTATCTATGCTGATGTGCGTCTTTTAGCAAACATGTGTCGCAGCTGGCATCTTTCAGATCAGCGTGCTGCAACAAGTTCAAGCTCCACCTCTTCTTTTTTTTGAATAACTCCGTACTGGTATTAGAGACACGAATTGAGCTTCTTAACTGGAGAATTGTTGCAAGTATGCTGCAAGTATAAAGTCCATCGGCAAGCACTTTTCAGCGTTCAATCGGGTGTTCTTTATCTTCCAATCACATAAGAAAAGGAATCTTACTACAAACATTCTCTTCGTTCACGATCTGGTTTGTTTATCGCAAACGGCGACAATAATACTTTTCCATCATATGAGTGAATCAAATTTTCGCATGAAGAAGGCGGTGATCAGATTCAGAACTGATCCTTGTATCATTCACATGTTAGACACACACCACCTCCTGTTTCTTGGCACAACCGATCTATAAATGCTGTTGAAAGGCTCCCGAGTCCATCGGCGATTCCTTTTCCCCAGAAATGAGTTTTCATGGAAAAAGATCTGCTGCGGCAGCAGTTCTATAAGAAAATCTCCGTTCTCATTTTGTTCTCTCATTACAATTTCTTCTATGCTGCAATTGTATTCGCCAATCGTTCTCAATTTGACAAGAGATCTACAACAAATTTGTAAAAAGACCTTTTGTTGATAATGCCTTTCTTTAACTTCTGAGATGCGTCCTGCTCTTGTATCTGCTCTACAAGATGGTAAGTAGCAGTTGATGATAGTGACCTTTTTGACACAGAGATTGGCGGCGGAGAATAGTCAGGATGGGTGACAGGACTAACTGCGAAGTTACTGGATAGGGATCACACAAATGTCCGATAAAGCTAATGACTCCAAAATTTTATAACGGAAGCTTCCTTCCACAAATCACATCAGTATCGCCATCTAATTGTTGTATGTTGTTTTTTTGCTTCTCTTTTTTATAGGGCGATGACACAGAATTTCATGTGACCAACAGCTCTAATGAGAGGATAGGCCAGCGACTGAGGGTACAGCTGTGGCGATATAGGTGCAGAGCAAGAAGCATTTTTAACAACGTGTCATGGATATTCCCGTCTTGTCCTTCTTCAATAACGTCCCATTGAGCCCGAGACTTATCGCCTCTCACTGGACGTGTCACTAGCCAAAGTCGTAGACGGGGGCACTCAGTGTATGGGATATTAAGGCAGCAAGTTAGCTAAACTAGCCATTGCTGTTTAAGGAGGTCCCAGGGTCACCATAGTCGAAGCCTTTCTCAAGCCTTCATCGCATCAGGCAGCTGCCTTCGTTAATATCAAAAACGATGATGGTTCGTGGTGCGGTTCGATGATATGTGAGCTCACAAGTGGAAAGGTTGGACTTTTGTCACAGTTGATCAATCAGAAAAAACTTCGCAGCCATAATGAGCAGATAAAACCTTCCTGAAAGTTATAACTAGTAAAATAATTTACTACTCAGAAGATTAATAAGAAAACAATAAGGCAAAAACTAACTTGGTGATCCCAAAAAAGAATGATTTAAGCTCAAAAAGAGGTTGGTACGCCAGGGTCATACACCGGTGTTTCGGAGGTTCGTCTTCCTCATCAGTGACCCCTGCCCCACATTCAGCCCTGCATTGAAGCAAGTAGGGAGGCGTATGTGGTGATGGCACAGTGTACTATGACACTGTACCATCACCACCTCTCAGTCTATAGATTTTTGCTGTTAGATCAAAACTAGATCAAAAGATCGACTGTTTTTGAAACCTCCAAAAAACATTCAATATAATTCCAAAAAAGAATGATTTAAGCTCAAAAGGGGGTTGGTAACTTGGTGATCATTTAAGATTCAGATATCGAGATATGTGTATCAACTAACGAGGAGGAAAGGGTGCAAGAAAAATCCTCGAACTTTCCACTGCTCTATATGGCTTTGTAAGCGTCGGTGACTTTCATCATGCATTATCTGGATCATTTTAAGTATGCTTCCTATTCCAGATTGACGTTATGTGTCTCGAGAATACTAATCATATCATTACTACTACTGCTATCACTATTTAGTATTTGATCCATGGCATCTACTGCTTTTGAAACTTCGCTATAAACACTTAGAATAATTCCAAAAAGAGTGTTTAGAGCCTGGGCGAGGTTGGTTGTACACTGTGCCGTCACCACATACCTCGCCTCCTTGCTACAATGCAGGGCTTAATGTGGGGCGTGGGTCACTGACGAGGAGGGCGAGACCTCCAAAACACGCTTGTACGGCCCTACCGTACCAACCTTAGGCTTTGACCTTTCTTTCTTTCTGAAATTACGTATTATTTGTTTTATGTTAACCCATTAGCACAATTTAGAGTGCGAATCCCACCACTTCTCACATGCGATTCGTATAGTCGTAGTGATGCTCCATAAAAGTCCTCAAAGTTTTATGTGTTGCTTCGGCTACTGCTTGAGGATTTGTCCTCTTTATAATTGACGAAGAATTTTTTAAGACGACTCTTCGTACAATCATGAAGGTAGCCGAGCTAGGGCGTTCCCTAAGGCGTTGGTTGATTGATTACAAGAGACTGTTAGAGAGGGATTAAACCAGTGTCTTACTCATCATCTTGCTTTCTGACACGCTGCACTTCTAGCCAGTGCACCGCTTCGCACTTGTTATTATTATTACTATGTAGTCTTACTGTTATTATTGCTAATCATGTTTTCATTATTATTTCCATCAATATTACAATAACCATTATTCTTAAATCACTATCATTATTATTAATATTATTATTATTAATTTTATTGATATTATTATTAACATTATCATTACTACTACTATTATTATTATTTTTTTTTAATATCAATATTGATATTTTTTAATTGTTATTATTATTACTATTATATTATATTATTATTACTCAAATAATGATGAAAGGATATATTGAAATTTGAGCGTGGTCTAAACAAAGCACTCGAAATAAAGGTATATTATTATTACTATTATTATTATTATTATTATTATTATTATTATTATTATTATTATTATTCATATAATTATTATTATTATTATTATTATTACTATTATTATTATTATTATTATTTTATTATTTTATTATTATGCATCACACTGTATGAGTCTCGGAAGCTTTATTCAATTTCTTTTCTAACATCCATGCAAAAAGGTTTTCCAACTTTTCGCACGTGATTTCGCTTGCTGCTTGAGGATTTTTTCATATTTGTCACAAATCTCGTTTTATGCTTGGGAAGTAGATAGTCGAAGATACTGACGTAACCCTACTAGTGCGCTTCCACGTGTACTGGAGGAAACTGGCATTTCACAGACAAAAGTGGTATTAACTTCTTAGCCTCCTTGAAATGCGTGTGGTCATGTGCGGACGCGGGAGCGGTCGTATTAACGGCTGAGCAGGTGTGGTCGTCGCGAAATGAACGGGCTCACTTCTTCTGCACATCCCATACTCTTTTCCCTAATATTATGAAATCATTACTAGGTTGAAGAAAAAGTCCCTTAACACTCTGAAAAATTCAAATTTTATATTTGTTTCATACAGTATCATGTAAATTCTTGGGAAAATATCAGGGACATTTCCAAAAGAAACTCCCATGGGACCGAGTCTACAAAGCTTTGAAGGAAAAGTATCAAGCCTCACATCGCAAAGAAGACTAGGGAGAAGTTTGTTGAATTGGAGAGAGTCGAGATCTTGCCCCACTCAGCCTACTCTCCAGATGATGCGGCTTCCAAGATCTTTTCGCTCAATGGAACATTTCACGCGTGGACGTCGCTGCGAGACGCTTGATCAAGTTGAGGAGACATATCAGGAGTTTTTTGTTTTAAAGCTCAGGGAATGGTATCGATCAGATCCGATATTTTGCAGATCTATTTTTTTAACGAGATCGCAAGATCGAAACACGTGTATTGGGCTCTATAAGTCAGCCCTCCTTGACAGACCACTGACAGCGCGGCTCAAAAATGATTGCTAGGCATATTGCAATTTGAGCTGTGGTCTTATGAAAACACTCGAAACGAAAGTTATGATATATTGAATATAGTAGCCACGAGCAATCGAGTGTACAACATCTGTGTTCGGTGATATTTTCACTGGGCATAGAGTTTAAAACATTCGCCGTCGCTAACTCTTAGTGTGAGGACTGGAGCTCCCACACAGGACTGGCAAAAGACGAGAAAGGGTAACTGCCTACTGACGAGATCGCAAGATCGAAACACATGTATCGGGTTCTATAAGTCGGCCCTCCTTGACAGACCTCTGATATGCGTGGCTCAAAAATCATTACCAGGCATTTTGCAGATTGTTGGCAGAAGATCGTGGGCATTTTGATCTTCAGTTTGAAGAATAATTATGGTTGCTTCTAATTGAATTCATGTATAAACTTTGGATTTTTAGCGGGCGTTAGGGAATTTTTCCTCAACCCAATAATTTCATGGTTGACATTTTTGAGTTCCTTCAATGACCACTGCATTATTCTATATATAGCAGCTGCCAATTTTTGAAAATATACCGAAAATTATCTTGCTAATGTTAAATGAGATCACGGCATTAGAGTGTTTCGGAATATCGAACTACGATATGCGGTGAAAAACTTGTCGTAAATCAAAAGTGTTGAGACATCATTTTTACGAAAGCCCAGCAAAGAGTGCTACGTCAAGGCACAGCTTGAGAAGATTTGCACACATCGTTTAACTTCGCGCGAAGAATGGTTCACTAATGCCGTTACATCAAAGTGTATGTCTCTTCTTGTTCGTTGCTCGAGCAAATGAAGCAAATTGGGCAATAGCTCTGCCGAACGATGAGATCTAACGAAGAGATCATCCTCGTGTTACCAGGAGTTAGGCGATTATGAGTGATATAGGTAAATTTCTGAAGGGATACAACATTTTCCAGTCTAATTAATATGGAACCGTTTATTGATGGGTTCCTAACTCAAACAAATACATAATGACACCTGAAATTTTTCCGCCGACCAAATGAGGTCGCATTTATAATTTCTTCACTTTTTCGCATATTTCAGCATACGAGAGAACTAGAACGACTGCTACTCAAAAATTCAAAGAAAAAATCGATAACGAGCACTGGCAAGTGGTATATTTTACCCAGGAAAACCATTTTGCAAAAATGAAGGGCTGTGAACAATTGACTCGAATTATCAATTATGAATCGGCACAGACGCTGTATTGTTGACTGTAACAAAAATTTTTCTAAGACGTTGCATAAGCTTGCTTGTACAATGCTACATTGAAATCTTTTTTGTTTGAAAAATCTTCTTATCTTTATGTAATCTGTTGAAACCGATTTATATCATAATGAGATTCACTTGACATACGAACGTTGACTGTTAACCTCAGACGACTTGGATGATGGCGTGCAAACAATGTTGTGTTCCGCTTAGGCTGAGCTAGTTTTCTTCTAGTTTTTTCTTTTGCAAGGCGGTTCTGGATAAATCCTAATGTCTATTCGTTCTGTCTCTCGAATCGAATAAGGCTAATTCAATAACGCTGTTAGCCCAGCACTTGCTGGTACGAAACTTTGTTATTGAAGTCATGTTTCTTTTTGAAAACGCTCTGCAATATGCATTTCTGACCCAAAAAACAGAAGCGACAATGGGGTGGAGTGATGGCGCATCACATATTCACAATAATATTTGCATGGTGAACTGATTACATATGAATCGAATGCACTCCTTTTGATAACTATTTTGACTTCAAACATTGGAGGAAATACGTTCAAGCATGACGTTGCGGCACAATACACCATCACACAGTCAATCCAGCACTGCATCACACCGAACTGCAACGAAATATCTCGCCGTCTGATATATTTAGGACAATGTCAAACTTGACGGCCCGATTTGGCAATTTTCTCCAGAAAAGCCTTATAGTAGTGTCAGACTTTTTTCAGGCCTAATCGCATGCAGTCGTGACCCCGAATTCTTTTTAGAAAAGATTTAATCTGGCATGTCATTGACATTGCTAATTTGTCAGCATTGATTCTCTAAGAAAAAGAGAAAAATCCATAGTCAGATCAATAATTTATGCGAATGTACAGCTATGAAAAATACTTCCTTGAATAGATTCTCGAATAGCTACAAACAGTAGAAAGTGATAAAGACGCTTGTCTTCTGCTCTGTCTAAACTGTAGCCCATCAGTTTGTACCAAATTACTGAAGTAATCAGAAACGAACAGTTGATCCAAAACTATGATTGCATTGCGCTCACAAATGGAATTTTGTTTCTAAAAAGGGTTTTATCTGCTCAATCAATGAGGATGAATTGTCGCGCAGTACAAACTTCATATGAACTCGTCCTCGATGATGTTTCGGCGATCAGATCGACATGACAAATGACACCGCTAGAAAGCGAAAGTTCCACAAATATTTTTTGGTGTGGTAGGATGGCTAGTCGTAAATGAAAGGCATTTATAGAGAGATTATATGAAAGGAACGGGTAACCGAAAAGAAGAAAAGGAGCCATGATGAAGTCAAAACGAAAAAATCGCTCATTGAACTCTATTTAAACAGTGAGTTCTTTCATTCTATCCATCAAGACAACACTTTCGCCATTTTTTTTTCTTGCGCAAGTCTAGAGATGGACTTAGCTGCACATTTGACAGTGGACATTGTAAGCTTAGACAAATGAACAGCTACTTTACCTTAATATTATGATGTTGTTATAGAAAAGGAAACTCCTCCGGCGTCGATCGACACGTGAGCAATGCGCCACTCGCGCATTATGAATGGCTTGATTAGCCAGGTGTACGGCATTAAAATTAATGGTAAAGTGTGCACTGCTTGGAAGTTCTAATATCCGTATTAGAGAAATCTCATTATTTGGATAACAGCGCAATTCTAACTGCACTGGTATTCTGTCGCTCAGGTAAGTTTTTTCATGCTGAAATTGAGGAAGGAAGTGCTGAGGCGTTACCAGGTCATCGTTAGACTATCAATGCATTATTCATCTCAGAAAGTTGTAGTTATTGTTGGTCGAAGAGGATATAGTGCTCCGCAATTGGATTTCTGGTAGTATAACGGATATTGCTGTCATCTCCGTGTTACGAGGTGTTGAAGGTGCTCGGCGACAATATGTGGTTGAAAGTTCGATCCTGCATTCACGACTCGTCAAGCCTTTCATCTTTCCGCGGTGAACAGTTGGTACCAGACTTGTGTGGAAGTATGGCAGCATTGGTTTGATATATCGGTTGGTCACCGCGAGTTATTGGAAAAGCCGGAAATGCATTAAATCACCTTAAACGATCCTTGTGAAGCTGAACGCGTGGCGCATCCTTTAGGGATTGATCAACGTCGAGAGCTATATCGTTTCCTTTCTGCTGATTTTTTAACTGAAATGTTGAACCTAACGAAAAAAAATAGGATTATTTCCTTTATCTGGTCTCCTCGTGATTTGGTTATTTCTCGGTGGTTTTTGATGCCTATGATAGATTAAATCTCAAAAAATTTAGAACTATACTTTATCTTCAAAACGGCTTTTTTACTGGCTGTAACAGCAAAAGCAAAATTGTGTCCTCATTCATTCGATAGTTCAAATCTTGTAGACTCCAACAAAGTGTTTTTTAAAATTGTTTTGTTGCGCTGTAAGCACCAAAGAAAATTGAGTTTCGCAAATCTAGATCATCTTCATAATCCGCTCCTTCTTCGATCTCCTGAGAAACATGCACCTTTTGCTTTTTCTAGATTTTAACAATTCTATAATTGTTTAAACCTCAAAGATCTCAATGGCGTGTTTTGTTATCAAAACGGCTTTTTTACTTGCGCTGTATCAAAAAAAAACCATGTTTCTCATCAAAACCTTTTTTGCCGAGCAGAAATTGTCCTTTAGAATTTTGGTAAGTATTCGACAGCCTGAATCTCGTCAATTCCAGTAGCGTATTTAGTCTGAAAAGAACTTTTTAGTGCGCTGTAGCAGCGAAAATATATAAGTTTTGCTTAGCGCAACATTGGCTGGTTAGGGATTTCGCATCATGATCGCTAAACCACTGCGCTTTTTCTGGTGTCAATTTTGTCAAATCCAATATCAAAATCCAATCTTTTTTTGACAGCGTACAATGGAGCTTTTTTAAAAATTAATACATCCTTGAAATCTACAAGATTTCGACTATCGAATGATTATTGAAAGCCTAAAGATAAAACTATGTTCAGCGAAGAATATTCCAATGAGAAACATAATATATTTTTTTTGTTAGACGGCTATAGAGAAGACGTTGCAAAAATAAGAACCATTTCTAATTTTGTTGAGACCCAAAATAGCAAACGACTGATTACTCAGACTTTGAAAATCGCGAAAAAAAAGACTTTTTCACGAGCACTGAAAATGGGATCGGATTACGGAAAAGTGCCGAAAAATTATTAGATTTACTAACTTACTATTTAAGATTACTACACATAGTAGAGCAGCTACTTCAAAAAGATTTGGCAGGTTATGTGGAAAAGTATAAGGACAGGTGCAAAAAAATCGTATCCAAAATATTCCTGTGCGCCTATATAGAAGCATCTTGCCAAAAATTGAACAGAATAAGAAGTTACAATAAACAGCATATATGAAGTAATATTGTAGTGTTAAGTGTACTGCTCTGAGTTTCGTCATAAATCGAATGAATCGATTAATACCAGTAAAGCAAAGCATTTTTCATTCGTTATCATCTATCCAGCAGCTTGTGATCTGTTGAAAGACACTAAAGATGACACGCTCTAAAGGCTTCCATTTTTCTAGAATTTGGAAAGCGCCACCAAGACTAGTCTTTCGAAACGGATATAGGCATCAGATTGGTCTGAGACCACCTGAAAGAATAACATGGCAGAAACTCCCGGTGTTGAATAATCTTTGAAGGATGCACCATTCATTCGTCTTCGATTTTTATCTTTGTTTTGAAGTGATTGAACGCATACATGGCCTTTACAATGACTCACGGTGGCCTACTGATGTATCAAGTATTAGTGCTGGTATCCTGTCAGGCAACTTTGGTATCGGTTTACTAAGCCCTCGAGGACGGAAAATTTGGTGAGTCATTGGAGCGAGTTCAAACCATCGACCACGTGTGCGACGCTGAGCACCACCAACCACTGCTCCCCATGCGCTCTTGCCGGGAGGATAATGGAACTTATTTAATGCTTTCGCAGGCTTCATAAAGCTAATCTATTGATGATATATGGAATCAGGTGTCCTAAAGGTGGTGTGATAGAATGTATGGCATGCCACGGGCTATTCTTTTCTTTTTTCCCCTTTTCTGCCTTTTTTCACTATTCATGCCGAGGTTTACTGAAACACAGTCTTTTGCATGGCATATTAACACAAGTTAGAATTTACTAGCTTAGGACTCTCTTGTTTCACTATCATTCAGTCTTCAAGAGCTCATCATCATGAGAAATGTTCACAGATTCGTTAGCCCAGTCACTACCTTTCCTAATGACCACAAAATTTGTCCATTACTTGAATTACTTCTTCTTTGTGACTACTTTAGTTCCAGAAGGCCTCCTGACGGTTTTGTTAAAGGAAGTGAGTATCTTCAAAAGTGCCAGTGTAAGTGAAAATGAAAAAGACTGTTTATGAAGAAGGTTGAGATCATTTTCTCTTTCACTTTCAACAATTTTTTCAGCATTTTCCTTTTGTAAAGATAACAGTTTTTTGTACGTTGTAACGTTTTTCACTCTCGTTTGCGATTTTGTTGTACTCACACCATCATAGTGCGAGCGTCCTTGTCCCTATTCGTTGTCGTTTTTTTTATTTTTTCGGACTTCTCCGACCTTGAAATGCCGTCAATACTGACCCACATCTATTGCCGGAGCGCCGGTATCACCATCAGTACCAAGTAGGACACTGAGAAACTTAAGGTCGTCAGGAAGTCATGAATAAGACATGGAGTCTTTACAGTCTATCGTAGTTAGCTCTCTTGAACCTTTAAGAACTTCACTAGATTGTAACAAACATGAATTCAAAATCTTAGCAATTTTTTATTTACCCCAAGTAATAAAAATGCGAGTCAACGCTACCACTACCACCACTGCACCGAGAACAGTGATGAGGTAAGTCGAAAACATAGCAGGTTACTGTGGCTGCTGATCACCTGTGAAAATTTGTCTTTCAGGAAGATGTTACACTGATTAGACCGCTATAAAATTCATGATGATAATTGAGACATGCGTGCTAAAAATGCAGAAAATGTTGGTGATTTACCAAGATTCACAAATGATGGATGACCTTACATATTTAGGAGCTAAACATCTTTTATGGAAAACGAACAGTCTGTAGGCTGTCTGAACTGCTTGAGCTTATAACTAGGTTATTTTGAAATCTTCTCCAACGAGTTCAAACATGCATAGCTCTGCACGGTTATCATTTGAGAACAAAGCCCTTTTTTGTGATTGATTGCTAATAACTTGTTCTTCCTCTATCAAACATGTTTTGATTATATAAAAACTCTCATCTAACTACCCTCATTACATCTGTATCGCGTCAATTTCAATTGTCACCTGGGCCTATCAAGAACACAAATACTTTGACAATATCATACACTGGCACAATATACCACCCTCCGTTCATAAAAACTTCTCAGAAGACAAAATTTTGCTACTTAGTTTTAGGTTCTATGTTGAAGTGTCAAACGTTAGACAATGATCATTCCATCAAAGATGCTCTATGCATTCGACTCTATTCTTAGTGTCAGAGACGAATCTTAATGTTATATGGCCCATACAATGACAAGCAATGGCCTGCCAATCTATCAACTTAGTACATCTTCCAGACAAATTCTGGCGATAACGTAAGGACAATGGACTCAGTTTTTGGAACACGGTATCAAATCACAGCCTATATTACTGCGTGACACCTCTTTCCACTGTGCCACAGGTCCACAAAGGTTTTATCCTTTAGCCTAAAGAAGAGATAAGCATTGTAGAAGTGTAGATTTGAATATTAATGTGCATTTTACGTTAATCTATCTTATTATGCGTAAACTTACTAAATATCAATAGTCTTGAATGACCGTATTGACACCGCTGTACTAATTATCATAAGTGTAAACGTCTAAACCTTTTAGTTTGAAACAATAACAGATCATAGACAGTCCATCATCATCCACTCGTAAAGTTGTCGCAGCACAAAAAACCTGCTCAACGACAAAATACTCTCAAGTCCATAAACTCCCGATACATTCAATTAGCTCCGATATTTATGTTAGAAAATATAGAGTACCTAAATTTGGATAGGTAAAAATCCCCGTGACATTATCGACATGCGCTCCAACCTGCCTTGACCTGAAATCTCCTCGACCGGCAAAACGTATTTGGAAACATGAACATCACAAATTGATGGAATCGTCCTGAAGTTGTTCTCATTTGAGTGTGATAATGTTAATCAAAATGGATTTTTTCCCCACAAATCAAATAGAATATACTTTCTTTGCAATTTCAAAATGATCTTTATTACTGATAAAGTCTTCAATAATCGGCAGATATCCACAGAAAGCAATCCACTTATTCCTATCATTTAATGAACAGTTCACTGATCTCCGTTCGTTTCTGTAAAGCATAATCGTCCTAAAGACGTCACTTCATAGAAAGGTATGAATAGCGCAGCAGTCTGAGTTTATGCAATTTATTTTCACTGATTCTCAAAAGATGTTATCAACGTGTGTAGCTCTTTTGCCCGCTCCGTAGAAGATAGGCACACTCATAGACTGTGCGATTCTCATGGATCTCTCTGGCGAACAGTTGTATGAGCCGACTTACGACTACCACCTATGTTTCCATTACTTTTAATGGAATTTCGGCCAAGCTAATGCAGAAATATAATCTGCTGAAACGTATGGGAACTTGTGCTTGTGCTTGTACTGCGTGAAAGAATAAACATGATGTTAACCTATGAAGATGATCGATTTTGAAAAGGCCTCAGCCTTCTAGTATTTGATCGAACGCCTATATACATTTTCCATCAACTACTCTACGGTTCTCATTGTGCGTGAACAGACATCGCCACAAATAGAGAGGAGACTCCTTCGGATGCTACAAGGCCCCATGTAAAGCCAAAACAATAAAGTTCTTGGCTTTGTTCAATCTCTGATAGATGAACCATGCATTCGTCTTCAATTTTTAATTGCGTTTGAGATGATTGAATACATATCCGGCCTTAACAATGATGACTCGCAGTCGCATACTGCTGCATCGAGTCAGTGGTGCTTGTCCTCTCAGACAAGTCAGGGACCGGTGTGGTACCAATTGACCGACCCCGGAAGGACAGATAGCTTGGTTGATCATGAGCGCGAGGTCGAACCACCAAACCTTGTGTGCGACACAGAGCACCTCTAATCACTGCGCTCCTTTCTCCATGTATCTAGAGTAACTTTTGACTGAGTATTTTATAGAATCCCTTGGAATATTCTGGCGTTCGACTGATGTCTCTGTGGCGCTATTGGCTCCTATGACATTTCTTATGTAGTGGTTCAACAGCAAAATCTCATCTCTACCAGACGCTCTCTTTATCAACTCAAGTCTTCTCCAATAATTCCAGCGCACTCCCTCTTATTGAACTCGTTTCAGACTGCTCTTGCGGGGCTTTGATTGATGTTCGATTTCTTGACTTTCTTCTTGTCTCAATTCCAATTCTGATTGGAATAAAAGCTCACCCCAGTGAGGATTATTCATGGTACGGTCGAAATACACAAAGGCTTTTTCAAAGGTCAATCACTACAATAGAAACTTAGTGTGTGATTGTAACGTTTGATCTACGACGCATTCTTTGAGAATATAAATGCCTTCTAATAAAACTTTTCGAAATTAACATAAACAAAAATTATGTATCTTGAACAGTATACTTGGAGCTTGAATGGAGCTCTCACAATACTTGATACAGCTCATCTTGTTATAGCCGCAGAAATGGGAACGGTGGTTGCATAGATAAGGTTTTTTACTTGAATTACGAGTAACCCATTTTATCATCGAGCAACTGGATTTGACACTCAAAAGCTTCACTTAATCTCGCTGTCCACTAAAGCTCGTTGGACATTGTTTCACTCAGAAACACGAAAATCCTTACATTTTGTGGAACAAAACCGTTTTCTCTACTGTTTTTTTTGACGAAAAGAAAAGTTATTTTCATCTCAGCGACTCCCACACTCCCACTGTGAGTTCACTTCCTGAGGTTAGAGATGAAAATTATTGACATCTTATTTCTCAGCCTGGCTAACTTTGGCGCAGCTTGAACCACACTTCCATCACATTAGGATTCCGATCTACATCGTTTAGGCACAGCATTACGGTGGAGGATTGATGGTCAAAGAGCATGAAAAAGAAACTTTTCGACCTGACCTATGCGGTATATAAAATCATCGATAATCCACTGTGTTATTCAAATCACCCAAAAACAGCGTACGTTCAGACTCTGAAGGAGGCAAAATTACCGAAACGTCAGCCATAGAACTGCTATTACTGTTACTAGCATTGGCAACTTTGCGTGGGTTAAGCAAGACAAGTCGTTGAGATCTACATGCATTAATTGTTGATGTCGAGGTTCATAAATCGGCTTTTTGATTGTAAAACATTTTGAATACTTCTATCACTCCACAGTAGATGGCCACGGTCGCTTTTTCTGAAGCTTCCAAATCTGAATGAAACTAAGATGTCTGCTAAAGAGTTATCATTAGCCATTGACAGTTTTAAAATTGCTCCAGTGCCTGCACTATTATTCTTTTATGCAGACCATTGTGGCATACTAAAGTGTGTCGTTGTGACGACAATCATAAGTTCTACGCCGTGAGAGCGTATATAGCCGCTGGCTTTTCGCTAGCTGGCTGCCCATCCCATCAGTGTTCCAGATAAAGATCGACGCAATCGGGCTTGATCTCGAAAAAGCGCTCATTGCGCTCGACAAAACTGGCCTTCGTTAGCCGCTTCGAACAGCATCGAACGAGCGATGTGTCGAAGATCATGAAAAAAGGGTGTGTGTGGCCAGATGGATAAAATTGGAATACAGCTCAGAGCCAAGCGCAAATTCAACTAAATCCATCAAGATGATAATTGAAAGCGACTTTCCTTCAAGTTCGACGTTACAAATCATTTACATATTCTTCGATGATTGAGCAAAACCGCGAAGTTAATACAAAAAAGACGATGGTATTAACGATAAGTTCTATTGAAAATTGAAGACGACACCATACTGACGCGGACAGATTGTGGTCTTCATAAGGAAACTTTACACCTTGCTTGGAGAATGACGCTGTGTTACGTCAAACCACGTAAGTGGAAGTTTCTATAAAGAAGTCATAATTACGTTTTCTATGACATTTTCAAAACAAAACTTTTGAGTTCGATACTTCTTTTCAGTTGTCATAGGAAGTGCCAATCTCTATAGACTGATTCTGTTACTATTAACCAACCGGTACTAAGTGCAGCATGCTTCGTGATGGTTTGTTTTCGGATAAATTCTGATCTAGCAATTGAAGAAGAAAATATCATGCTCCTGAATTAACTTCAGTGAAATTGTCCCATAGCATCGATTTGTGACAGGTTGTCCATACTTAATGAAATGGAGCCACAAAAACGTTTCATATTTCGTGCTAAAAAGAACTTTTGCTATATCCGTACCGCAATGGTCTTGGCGAAGTGAATTCGCTATTACTTGTTGAGCAATGAATTCCATTGTGCGGTAGAAAAATGACCGACTGATTGACATTATCGACACTGACAAATGCTATGATATTTTACAGACACTGTAATCCATTTAAAGGAATAAAACCGTTACCTATTTTTGAGAGTGGTGACCTACAGGAGCATCTAGTACGGGCGTAACTTCATTCTCTCTTGTCTATGTTCGTGTTCTTATAATGACAGCACGATTTCAACGCCGTATTCTGACTCAAGCGAATAAAAAATCTGAAGCACACCTTAGCTTCTTTAACACCTTATGACACTTTTGCCGAAAGCTAACAATATCACAGGGTGTCTGTTTCTATTCCGACTTGATCCATTTGAGTGGAGAGCTCTCTTGGTCGCTCTTCATTAAGTTTACGGATTTCTTCGTACAAAGCCATCACGCGATTTCGTTTATTTTTCCTTTCTAGGCTTATGTTCGCTAAAAATCAAATTTAGCCAATGATCAAAACTGTCATAGAGATATACTTTATGCTATATTAAATACAATTCTTTAGAAAGAAGAAGGCAAAGATCTTAGCAGCGGACGAAAAAGCAGAGTGTCCTGATTCACCACGACTTACTAACAATTTCCAAGAGCCGTCAGTCGCCCTCGACTAATTACTTTTTAAACACGCCAGTGGAACTCAGCGTCCTAACAGAACTTTTTTCAAAAACCTTTCTCTTTGCGACATTTTTAACTTATCTTTTCTGATTGCTTAACGTTCAGTGCATAGCATAGGGAACAAAGAAAGGTCTTAGTCTTAAAACTTCACGATTAAAAAAGACACAACCGCTGCATCAGCATGAAGAGATTGCCGAATTAAGTCCAAAAAATCAAACTGCTTCAATAAATCAGCAGTGACAACCAATAGACGCTCATAGTATATTTTCAAGATGGTATGAAATGTCTCGTAAATAAATCGTTCATTTCTAATCAAAGTCAGGCAAGAAAAGTCAAGCGAGATGATAACAAAAACATTGAATATAGCAGAGTGTGGAGCCATGAACATCAAGTAAATACTATCTGGAAAGACGGAAAAGTTTTTAGCGACTTGGTAACGAAATTTTTAAGTCGATGATTCAACATGCAAGTCTCTAGCACAGACAACAGACCAACATGCCTACGTCGGCCCCCTACTGAATTTCTTATTGAAAAAATTCTTCTACTTTTGTGCCTCTTAGTAGACTCATATGCTGTAACCTAATCCATATTAAGTTTTGGATTAGTACAAATAGTGTGTTGTTTGTAATACCTGTAATGGTCCTTGAGGATGTAACACCTAAATCACTTTTCTAGTCTTGAGCCTTCGAAATGCGTCTCAAAAACACATGACGACAGCGGGTGAACCAGAAACGCTGGAATGATTTTGGAGAAGAAAACAACGACTTAGCCTTGAATGAGGGACTCCGAAAGGATCTGAAGACGATGTTTCGTGGCTAACATGAGGAAGTTGTTCTGATGCACAGGCCTCAACACCTCAATCGATGACATTTGATTGAAACAACATGAACGAAAAATAAGGTAGATTTTCACACATGTGAAGATGGATCATAGCGTCACAAATACCCATGCACATAAATTTAGTGGAAATCCACCACAAATTCTCTGAAACTAGGTACCTTTAGTACTGTTACAACTTTTTCTACTACATTAATCAGCAAATAATCCAGTTCACTGCTAGTCATGGAATTCCTCATGTGCTCAGTGGACCTAATAATGCTGATCTAATTTATTTTATAAGCTTTTATACGAACTTTGAAATCGCTGTTACTCATAGGAAACTCTAGTACATCTATAACAAATCCTTCAGTAAATCACAAGTCAACAATTCGCCGTCAGAAAACGATTAACTTGTTTGGACATTCTAGAGTCATCCAGGAATTGTGGCTTGGCTCGAACCACAGTAGGAATATACCCGATCAGTTCTGGTCTTCACGTTTTGAGAACAAAAATTTGGAAAAAAGTGATTAACATAGGTCATTTAGCTTAGAACAGCCCGACGATCTCTTTGCTTTCTGGCCGCGATTCGCTGTTGTTGGTACCGAATAGACTTCACTTCATATCCATTTTCCACATACAAAGTATAATTATACGTTGACGGCCTTAGTTTTGTTTCCACTACCATATCGATGTTTCATTTCCATCCCACACTTTCAGATTTACTCGTCTTCCATCTAAAGTAATAATTTGGGACGGACTTCTTGGGCTAATGAAATGGAAGTCTCTTGTTGTTGATAACAGAAATTGCATAGTCTCCAAACTAGGCGCTGTTTATCCTGACGCACTGGAACGAGTGACCTTGGATATAACATATAGATATGGGATATAACACTGCCAGCCGCCGGCTCCTAAAATATCTATGTTCCGATGGTTTACAGCGGTCCGTTTCGATGATAATAGCTAATTGCTAATTTTCTTTCCGTCTTTGACAATCTAAATTCGTTCACGTTCTTAGGATTCCAGTAGACTAACTTGTTAGTGAACAATGACATCCGTATTGAACTGTTTGGATACCGTTAATTATCAATCCCGCATTAACTGGTCAGTCTAACCTGTTCTACGATTCACCATCGCTACAATCGAACCAGTCGATTCCTGCACATAAACATATATATATATATATATATTATATATATATATATACATATATATATATTTTAGATAAATGTGTCTATTTATACATAAGGATGAGTACACACACATGTGCACACATACAACACACATGAGTACATACAGACTAATATTACAAGCATAAGTATATGTGGGTAGACAGATGCACATACTGTTGCCTAGCTAATTTTAAATATCTTAAGCACCCTAAAAATCCGTAGATAAGAGCAGTTCATTTTCTGAAAAAGAAGGATGGACAACACACGTTCTTTGGTAAGAAATAATCTTCTAAGATTAAGAATAAATAAAATCTACTAAAATTTACTAAAATATTAAAGTTGCCTTTATAGTATATTATAATTACTACTATTAGATAGTATTTTACAACACAGAAAGTTCTTATTTTAGTGTAATCAAAGATTCAGTAGTATTTGCTTATAGAGTCGAGTTGCTCAATTAATTTTGAGCTATTTTCCATATTGCTTTATCCAGACTAATTCAACCGCGCGAATAAAAAAAAAATATCTATGCATTACTGCACCGTGGTGTGGCGTTTTGGTTAAGAAATCGGAATGCTTTCTTCTTTTGTAGTTTCATGAGAATTTAATGAAACTTTCATGCCTGCATTCATTCGTACTAATATAAAGTAACAAAATCCATTGACTATGTTGTAAAATTTGATTATATCAAATCTATAGTATTTATCTGCAAAATTCCATAAACCTGATTTCTCAAGAAACACTAATTCCGCAATTTTTATGGAAAGAAGACTTCACATCTGTCTTTTTTATAATAGAAGAAAATCATTTAGAATTGTCAAAAATTTTTTCGAAACAAAGGAAATTTTAATCAACTACTTTCAATTTACGAGAAAGTGCAAAATAATATACACCGGTCAGTTAAAGTTCTAATCTAGAGATCCCAATGTGAAGGTCAAATTATTATTTTTTTACGATAATTTCTGATGATTATCTGTTCTCAATATCAAAAAGCTCGACAACGATTTGTGAGGTACAGAAATCCAGTTTGTGAGATTACTTTGGGAATTTCCATTAGGAAATTAGTGCTCTCAATTCATTAGAACTTCAACACTCCATTGCATTTTCATTCAAATCCTTAATAAAAGCCTCTTTCTAATCAACAGTAACTAAATGTCTAGAAGATTCATGTGTAAAGATTTCGGTGTTCTCTGAGTTTTTTCTCTTGTATAGACTGTGTTTTACCTATCAATGAGAACCAGCTCCCGCCAGTTAACGTCGCACTTCCCGATATCCTGGGATGTCATCAACTCGCTACTGCTCATTACAAAAATTATTGAGCACTTCTGAAGATTGATTCTAGAAGTCTCGCCTTGACGTCATGCATTTGATCTTCTGCCAATTCAGAGTCCAGATAGAAATGGGTGGAGCCGAGTGGGGCACAAATGGGCGGAGATAAATGGACGTGACGATGGTGGTGATGGTAGTGGCGGTGCTACTGTCTACCAGTCTCGACTTCACTGTTAGCACCGACCGTAGCTAGGCGGCTAGCCGCGTAGCGAAAATACGGCATACGTAAGCCGTGCGGTCAAAACTTCTACCTACTTTTGTGCCATCCAATGCTATTCCAATAATCACAACATCATTCACATGGCTCCTTTCCTGCCTTGCGGAATCTTAATTTGCTCTCAACTACGTTCTTTGTTCTACGTCACTTGTCTCACAGCTTTTCTTGCTATAATAACTCTTCCAGAAGATCAGAATCATGTTACCTGATAGTCCATCACCTCGTGCTGCTCTTGCTCTATCAGATCTTCAGACTCAAACAGGTGCTTCAACATTTGCCGTCGGTACTGGATCTGGTAACTGGTATGCATTGAAAGCCTCAAAGAATTTTAAAACGATATCTTATTGTGTCTCTCTTGTTGTATAGATATAATTTTAATTAATAACATGATGATTTTGAATATACGGATAGTCTTGAGGGTACTTCTACTTACACCTTAATTGACTTCTACAACGATATCTTCCTAAATGTTCTTGTGTAAGAAGTTCATGGGTATACTTAAATCGTTCTGAATTTTCTCGTATTATGTTAATGTTCTCCAGTTATTTTCAGCGAGTCACGTGCAATTCTATGATGTTGCGGTAGATTTAGAGCTTTTTGTAATTTCTCCCTTCCGCACCTAGAATATCGTCCACTTTCTATTCAGCTTGTCGTTGATGTTCTATGCACGCCAACATCTAACCAAGCTCGCTATCTTTTGTGCTAATCATTGCGTAATGCTTGTATGAAGCTTACGGAAGACTGGTTCGCCGCGGCTAACAAGTGACCAGTTGGCTGTCCACGACGAGAACGTGCTCGATCGCGGATATTATAGCCTCCTATCGTAAAAGGCCATTTCTCGTTGAAGCTTAGGAACATTTCAAGCCTTAAATGCAAAGGAATGTGTTGACGTAGATTTATTATGAAGCCAACGTAATTGAAAACTCGGGAGGCCTAAGCTAATTGTTCACAGGGGCCGATGTTTTTGTGGATACAAGGAGTTAGAAGGTGGTTATGTCCTAATTTAAGACTATTTATAATTCATACTGAGAATACAGAGAATGTGTTGACGGAGTGGTTTGTAGATGGTTATTGTTGGCTTGATCACGCTCCTCAAACTCACCAAGTTTTCATCCTTCCGGGGTCGCTAAATTGGCATCACAATTATTTAAAGAGATGGCTTACGACGAGTTGGCCTAATATACGCTCAGTCATCGCTAACATTGCTTAATGATGTCGAACGCTCGTTGAAATTCAAATCCAGATATGATGAATATGACGAACGGATCACCACATCTCTTCCTAGTGGGCAGAGTTTTAATTATTCCTGCTAGAAAAATTTGTTCGTTTTGTCGACTTTCTCTTAATACATTAATGTTGTGTCATTGAATAACAACCGTTATCAATGGCTCAACTTCTCAGTTTGATAAGGTTCAGTAATCTTCAGTCAGAAATTCTAAAGATAATAGCAAGATAGAGTAGAAATGCATCGTTGTGTTAACATTTATAAACCAATAAAGTATGTACTTTATTTTCATAGACATTATACGAATCAAAAGGAGATTTTAGGTCAACACACGGTGTTGGCGGTGTTGGCGGCGACTCGTTCATGGATAAAAACAGCAACGGAGGAGGACTTCTTGATAATAACAGACAAAATGTATGTCTACAGCATAGACTCATAGCCTCTGTAAAGAAAAAGATCCAAAATGTTGCTGAGACCTTCTTCAGTCGTTAAAAGCCATGAAAGTGGATAAAAAATAGATTTTGTATAAAAAGCGCATTGTTCTTGAACTCATAACAGCAATATGACACTTCGGATTCTTGTTGGAACATATTTAGTGTATAAAGTCTCAAAGAATTTTTGTAAATCTCCAACTTCAACAATTACTGCCTGCATGTGAAAATGACAATGACCATACCAACAGATTTTCGGTAATGCAGTCAACTCAAATAGCATTTGATTAACTCTTCAACTAAATAAGTAGAGAAAGATAAAGCTTGTCAAAAAAGCTTTGAAGCTCAAATGAGAGACAAAATTCAGTTCAAGAGGACTTATGAACACTAACCATTCTCTCTCACAATATAATAATTTCATTCGCAGTCATCCATTGTCTTTCAACCGTCGACAATCCGGAGAACGGTGGATGACCCAATTTTAACAAAGCTTTCCCTTATAAGGAACCCCACATTATAGGGCCGCCCATTCGATTCGTTCTTCAATAGCCAAGGCTCCTGTGGTTGTGCATCATCATCAAGTTCTGGTGGTGGACTATTCTCACGAAAATGAACACAAGGTGAGGCTTGGATTGTTAGAACGAGGGTCAACTGGTCTGTTGTCTATCGTTTTTACTGATTACTAGGTTGACCTCGTGGTCGCTTTTTGTTAACTTCGTGTTTTTCTGGCGCATTCCATCACATTCAAGGTTATGCAGCGCGTAGTTTTACCCTACTGACCTCTACACCATAGCCGACAAAAACAGTACCGTCACTTTGTGCGAGATGAAAAACTCAACGTCGTCAGCCTATCCGCACTATATTCCGTGTGAACAGCGCTACCTTTGAGTCAGATTCCTCAACAATAAGCTGAGCCTAAGACCACCTTGTGATTCACATAAAAATGCCACTAGTCTGAGGAGTCCATTTTTCAGCTCTGTTGAAGTTAACAAACAAAATTGCCTCAGAACAAAACGTAAAACGCCATGTACTGATATATTTACTGTTAAATGTGACTCTACTGAGCTTCCTAAAGTTGATTAAATGCATATTAAGCCTGGACAATGGTTAACGGATCCCTGTTTTTGTACCAGCAGGCCAACCAGTAAAAAATTCGACTGCAGCGGGAGGATGTGGATGGCTTGGCTTGTTTGCGGCGAACGATTGAACCAGAGACCATATACATCGAAACAAAATCGCTAATTAATCAATTTTTGCCCTGTAGGCATCCAACACGTAACTGACAATCGTTCATTCCTTTGCTGGAATGAGCGAATTACCACGAGAAGGATTTATTCAAAAAAGCCGAGTGGTATGTAAAGCATTTGGCCCCAAAAGGAGTTGAACCCGCGTTTCACTCCAACTACGGCAAATATCATCACTACTTCACAGAGGTCGCCGCCTTACAGCCATTCTTTCTGTGACATGGACTATCATAACTGTCAGCCCCGCTGGTATATTGGGTAGCATGCGCCGCCGCTATGACTGGAACATGCATCCACCTTCGCCCTGGAGTCAAATATTGTGCATACAACTCAACATTTTTAGATGTATGTTTATAAAATCATTACACTGCCATAACAATACAGTAAAGAATTCATATAGATCACTACGAAGTTTTTTTAAGATCCATATAGATCATTCTAGAAATAAGTATCGCGAATTTCTAGAATCTGTCAAAAAATTTGCCATTATATCTCTTTTCAGGTTTTTTCACTTGCTCGTTCATGTAATTACTCTTTCTACTTTTATTCAAAGCGAAGTTAACTTACCCGCGTGCCATAATATCCCAAAGTGTTATGTTGTACCGAACGTGTGTTAGGTGAGTCATTATTATCAGTTAGTTTCCTGTTTATCAAGTGCGATCTATGGCGTCAGTGATATCCTAACCAGAGCAATCGATGAGAATATACTTTTACATCTTATGATTTAATAGATCGCTGATATCATCTGTCTCAAATTATTTCTTCATCTGAGGTATACGTAACGTGGGGGTAGTGAATGAATAATCATACGCCACTTACATAATTCTAATGACGACTGGGCATGGTTTTACGCAGGGCCAGAGATCTTAAGGTTGCAATCACAATGTCCGAGTCGATTTTTTATGTTTACGGTGATCCTGCGAGAGCTAACTCTACGATTTGCAGGAAATGTGTTAGTTGTGACAAAATAATACCCATGTGTGTTGACGTGGGTCTCTCCTGGTTTTCCGTTCAACTTTTATTCTACTTAGTGAAAAATTTCCAATGAAGTATTCTTGCTAAGGCGATCTCATGTCATCACGTTACCATAGGCTACCAACCTTTGCAAACTGGAAAATTTATTACTTTTCGAATGAGTTACCATATGAGTGGCGACAATTTCATGAGCTCATTTTTCTTTGTGAATCCAAAACAGTGTGTAAGCGATTTATCTCAAGATCTTCTTCAGCTTCGTAGAGCGTTATAGTGGGATAAAGTCGCGATGTAAATTAGAATGGCCTGAAGGCTCAAAATATTCTATCGCACCATATTGAATTTCTGAGCGAAGTCTCAAAATGGTCAATTAGAAGGCAAAAATGTACCGGGTGCGAGATATGTTCTACCAACTTTGTATTTTGTTGACTTTAGCATTGATAAAAGTCTGGAATGTATTCATTTATTTCTATATTTTCACTTGTGCTAAAGTTTTGGATCGTAAAAATGAGCGCATCGCAGTAGTTGTGTTGCACAAGACGGGAATGAAAACGGCCGACATTGTTAGAATCAACTGGATTCAAACAGCAAGTATCAACAGAGACATGAAACGTTTGAAAGGGATTAGAGAGATTGAGGACCGTACCCGGAAAGGTCGTCGTACAACCTCGCCTAATCCTAAAAATATTTCAAAGATATGTTGCCAAATATAACGAAATCCAGAGCATTCGATGCGCAAAATGGCTCGAGAAGCTTCGAAATCAACGAGTGGAGAGTCTGTGAACATTGTTAAAAATAAGCTGAAGTTGCGCAAATACAAGATCGCTCATGTTCACGTGTTCTGGACAAAACAATCAAAGAAAAACGGCTTCAAAAGGCTCGTCGAATGATTTGCTTGATAGCTGGTGCTCGTCTGCGCAAGGTGCTTTCTACGGATGATAGGAATTCAAAGTCGAACTGCTCCAAAATCTTAAGAATCGTGAACTTCACAAAAAGGTCAGCATAAGTCTGCAATAGCAAAAACCATAGGCCGAAGTCATTTTGCGGCCTCTCTGATGGTCGTCTGGGCTGGTGATTGCGCTACCGAAAAGACGCCGTTGGTCTTCATCAGCAGAAACAAACGCTACCAGCTAACAAAAGCACAGTTTAGGGGACGTACTGGAGCCTTGGACTACTCAACACTTTGGCGCTGATGGATTTATACTCTAGCATGGCTGAGCTTCTGACCATTTGGCTCGTTCAAGACTTCCATCTGTCACAGTCTACGGGCTTCTGAGACAAGAACATTTGGCCGTCAAAATTGCCGGATTTCAACCCAAAAGATTGCTCCGTGTGCCCCATACTGGAGGAACAACTCTCGGCTACTCGCAACACTAACGTAGACGCTCATAAAACGGAGTTGACACGCGCTTAGGAGAAAATTGCGGTGGAAACGCGTGCATACATCGTTGGAAATTTTCGCAAGCGGTTTCGTAAATGTAAGAAGGGCAAAGTGAGCAATGTTGAACATTTGTTTCGAACTTTTCTGTTTGTTCTTATAGATGTTGATCCAACAAACGTAATTATTCCTTCAATCAAATGAATTTATTTCTTTGTGCACTATTTTTACCATTGAAACGTCTGAAGAAACTGACAGAACTTTTCTCGCACCCTGTATACATATACTGACGTAACAACCTTAAGACATGGAAGCGACTTAGCCACTCTAGAACGTAGCATCAAGTGATTCTTTCACTTGATGTAGAGTGATACTCCTTCGACGCCTTTTGCTAATGGTAGCATAGGTGATGCGTATGGCATGCGGTACTGATGAGGTGAGCAACGACGCTGAAACGTGCGTGTACCACCGCGATGCCATACCACACCTTTCAAAAGCTTTGGGATATTCTTTTGAAAAATTTGAATTTAGCAGAGATATAAATTTTTTGATTGGAAGGTATAAACTTCATCAGAATTCTTCACCCAAAAACACCCTAAACACACCGAGACGGGAAGGTCTTTGATACAACGACCAATGAACGCATCGGTGAAAGTACAAAAGAGAAGAATATGCAGCCAAACAGCACATATCTTGCATTGCGAACTACATGGATACTTCACTAGCTCGTTCTCACGAGCGATCATGCAGGACGGAACATAATTTCCATTTTCCACATTTGACTGCTATTTCATTGTTTCGATAGAATCCTTTTAGAAAACAGAAAAAACCGTTCTAGTGCATTATGAATTTTTCAGCACAGATATTCGCCAGCTGTTGCTGATCAAGCAGAAGTTTAGCATCAAACAACTACGATTCTAGTAATAGCACAGTGTCTTGATAATGGCTTACTTTAATGTGAGCATGTAGCAAAAAATGTTGTCTGAGAAACCTACTTTCAATAGGCTTCAATTAAAATAATCAATAATTTACCACAAGATTGAGGGCATGCGAGAGTGATACATCAACATTTAATCGGGTTGCGTTTCGCGTTGTATTCTTCAGAACTTGAGTCGACTGTCCCATTCGTTCGTCCTCGTTGTGGGTTACCGTCTTCGTTGGCGTTTGAGTCAAATGTTTCCCGGTGAAGCATCACTCAAATGAAAATTCGACGGTGTCCTTTCATATAGAACGCTTGTTTTGCTAGTGATTGTCGCGATAATCAATTGACTCTTCTAATGGTGTTCATTAAAAATCATTTCTTTGGGAAATTATTGTTCCTCAGTATGTTAGCTGCCCTTATAATCAACTGCTACAGGATGGATTTTCGACATGAAAAAAGAGTAGTGCCATTCGACAATCACTAACAAACAAAAACCGCCCTTATAAGAGGTTACCGCCGACTGAGACTCCGTTCAAGCAAGCTTTGCCGAAGAAGACTCGACTGGAGCGTTAACGAAGAAGGGGATTGTCAATGAGAACGAACAAGTTTGGACAATCAACTGGCTGTGAAAAGACGAAGACGCCGAAACGTTAGCCAATAAAGGTTTGGTATAAACCTCACGCATGCTCAATGATGTGCAAATTCGATTTTCCTTGAGTAAACTCGGCATAAAAGGCTAAATCACTTGTGTGCTTTCTAGTAACCTGAAAAGCTCAGAGCGCTGTTGCTTGGCGCAAGTTTACACGAAGAACGCTTCAAAACCTTCAGAGAGATGCAGTAATATATTAACAGTAATCTCTATCCAACACTAAGTACACTACGACTGTCTATAATTATGAAATATATACATGTATATATATGTAAATTTTCAGATAAATGTTTAACTGGTTGTATTGACTATGTGACGGAGAAATGCCCGCATAAACTGGAAAAATTCGACGCGATTCAGGATGAGAAGCTTTTTTCAGACAATAAGGTGAAAACGATAGATAATTACGGAAATTCTTCCAATCATACGTGAAAAAAGCCAAAGAACTGGAAATAGAGCACAAATGGATTTCGAACAGTGTGGTGCTAGGCGTGGAAAGTATTACCTCAAATTATCCTGTATGACTTTCAGTATCCTAAACAACATTGCTATAGTAAAGGTAAATATTTCATTCTCTAGTCATGTTGATATGTATATATTACAAGATAAAAAAACAGCTGCCGAGGTGTGATCTCAATTATTTAAACTTCTTGAAAAATTCATTAATGGAGCAATCCAGGTTGATGCGCAGCTAACGAGAGGTTCGCGCGCATCAACTGTTACTATTCCAAGAACTACTCCCCTACCACGAGCAGATGTTGAATGGATGGACAATTCAGAAAGACGCCGAGCACCAACTGGTAGGTGTACAGAAAATTTTCTTTTAATTTTTCATTGTATAGGAGGGGTGCGTGTATTGCAGTGGTTAGTTGTGTTATGTAAGAAACACACAGGATCATTGTCTTGATGCCACGCACCGTGTAAATCAAACTCTTCATCTCTTCAGACTCTGCTGATTAGTACTAGCCTTATTTGGAATGTTAAGAGCACTAAGATAGTGTTTTTGCTTTTTTGTCGCCTGTTGTTCTTCTATGGAAGGATGTGATGTAAAATACAACCATAGGTATGTTGAGTACCGGAAAAGTATTCACGAGTTCGAAGTTCCAACTGAGGCTTCGATTTTTGCTGGTATCCCTAGAACTGCAACTAGGCTAATGAGTGGACACGAGATTTAATTACACTGTTTAAAAAGGATAGGTGACGTTCCGGTCGATTCGCTTTCTTAGAGTTTGCACATGTAGAACTTATAATCAAATACCTCCATAACCTCAACAGGAAAACCGTAAAACTCAGAATTCAATCGAAAGAAGTCAAAATAGCTTCATCACACAATCACAGCTCTCTGTGAGAGATTTAATCCTATTATAGTGTAGAAGGACCGCATAAAGTTTAAGATAAGGAAGAATGTGCTTCTACTCACGCGGAAATATCAGTATGAGATCATGTGCGACAATAATACATTCCTCTGGTTCTCGAATTTTCAAATTCGTCTAAATTACCTCAATGGATTCGCACGCCGAAGCTTCAATTCCATGTAAGAGGATGCTGCCAAGACCAAAAACTTCTCCACCATATTTATGTGTACCATGCGCGGTAGGGCGAATTGATTTAACTTTCAGTTCACTGACTAGATTCTTTTATAACAACGCATATTGGTCTATTAGTTTGACCAATGCCTACGTAAACGTACGCTTTTCAAGAAATCAGCCACAATGTATTGGAATCATGTAATCCAATCACTACTAATAATTTTCTAAAACAACCCTTTTCGAGCAACTTTTCCTAGCTGCACTTATCTGATTGAAAATGGAGCGCAGAATAAAGGGAACTCAATTTTTGCTTGACTTATCGTTCTGGGAAGCGAAATTTACTCCAAACATATTTTAGGATTGTTTAGGAGAATCTAAGAAAATACTACATTCAGCGACAGTTGCGCGGAAGAGTCAATGGATTAAATAAGATAGCTTATGACCTAATACTCGTCCAAATGCTTAAACATATCCCAATCTATCGTACGGACACTCAAATGTTACCATTTCGCCAAAAGCAATGGGTCTCCAAAAAGCGCGTACGTGATGGAGTCCTTCGTACTACCGTTCGTTACACAAACGCGTCGAAATACTTCTCTATGCAAACCGCCTCAAACTTCATACATAACACGAATGAGAATGATATGACGATTTTGTAGCTCCTGGGTTTCTCAAAATAATGCCTTGACCAATGAGATTCCAATGACTTGATTGACATTTGGCATTGGGACAGCGACTGACACTAAGTCCTCGCCATTCGCTTTATGTCTAAGGTACAACTTTCAGTAGACAATCTCTTTATGTTTGAGGAAGAACTTTCAGTATTCGATATAGAACTAGTGTAGATAAATCATTTATTGCTTTCATTTCTTGGACACAAGAAGAAATAAGCAAATGTTTCGAGTGTTTAACTATCAGTCAGAGGATATAAAATTTTTCAGAATTTGAGATTTTGAACGTTTATACTTAACACTGTATTGATACGTCTTCACAGTGTTTTTTTCACTGTGCGGATTTCGGCACTTCTAACATTCAATTCGTTTTAAACATCGTAGGCTACCACTGTAGCGAGTCTCCTTGCAATCTCGAGGATAGCCTGGCCGTGGCGTTCCAAAGAGCGTCCGCTGATCACTGCTGTAGAGTACTGGGGACGGGGTTTATTCCGCGTGTGCCGCGACAAGCACCACACCCTCCCAACCACGGCGGCCCCCTATCGAGTGTTGTGTTCGTATTAACCTATCCAATACCGCTGAATCATCAAATGGCAGCGAAAGTCAAGTTAGAAAGATAATGATTCATTATCCCGCCTCTTATCCTTCACACGCATAAAGATCATAGGTGAGAACCATGTTTTGAATACTCACCAATGTATACACAGGAAAGAGAATCTAGTAATAAATACCGGAAATTTACGCTGCAAATAGTCATTTCCATTGGCAACGAAACAGTAGCTGATAGAAATATGTTCAGAGGAAAACGCTACGCCCTTGAATGTTCTTTTTTTCGAAAATATCGGTCTAGAGAAAGCGATAGTAGTAACCGAAATATCAGTAGACATTCCGAAATGCCGTGTAGGTGCACAATTCTTTCTAAGAATGGATACCGTAAACTATAATTCTTGCAAAGTCTGTGGAAACGTTTCGTATCGAGTTTTTTTTGAGACCACGCTCAAATTTCGTTGTGCCTGATTATCATTCTGATGATGATGAGAGTGCTGAGGTCGAAACACGTGTATTGGGCTCCATAAGTTGCCCTATAACAGACCACATGCATGGCGCAAAAAATTGATTATTAGGCATTTTATGGAGATGAATACGTTGCTCAAACGGGTGACCTACTCTGTGTCCGTGTAGAAAACACCTAAACGGTCCACCTTGATTTATACGGAATACTCTAGTGGGCGCAATAGTATGCAAAGGCATAACGGAGTAGCCTTTAACCTAGCAATCACCATTCGAATACTTATATCTTAAACTTCTGACCATGGAACACTCGAAACATTTGGACATACTAAGAGTTCAAAGAAGAAGCGTTATCTTCTTATCACGCGTGGTATCAAACTGATATTTTAACGTGAGTAAGACATAGGACTATCCATATGATCCTGTGCACCATCATCATTCAACATTGGATGATTTTTCAATATATCCTTTTATTATTATTTGAGCCAACTTGTCATGTGGTCTGGTAAGGGCTCTTGTACAGCCCGATGCACGTGTTTCTTCCTTACAGACTCGTTAGCCGGGCAGAACCCGCCGTCTGTCGACCTTTTTATAGTCAGTTCTCTCGGGAGCCTTACACTCCTTATAGAGAGTCATCGACGACGTACGCTTTACACTCTATGTCAAGTGAAACCTTCACCTAACCCAGAGTGTTGTGCACTAAGGAGTGTAAGGCTCTCGAGAGAACTGGCTATAAAAAGATCGACAGACGACGGTTCTGCCCGGCTGACGAGTCTGTAAGGAAGAAACACGTGCATCGGGCTGTACAAGAGCCCTTACCAGACCACATGACAAGTTGGCTCAAATAATAATAAAAGGATATATTGAATTTGAGCGTGGGCTAAACAAAGCACTCGAAATAAAGGTATAATAAGTGATGATTTTTAATGAACATAAGTGTTTTCCCTGGAGGCTATTCCTCATTCACTGAGACTTGAATGTTAATTCCTCGAACCGACTATCATCAAACCTCGGCATTGATTAAATTATTCCATTATATACTTGTTCAGAAACACAGGATTGTTAACACACGTCTATTTAGTACAGCACAGTAGTAGAATAGAAGCAGTTTTATGGCTGACGTTTCGTCGGTTTCGCTTTTTCAGAGCTCGAAACAGGCAAATTGACGTGCAATACACACATTCAAAAACTTTCTCAACCAAATAGATGAAACTCAAACGAAAAGCTAAAATTGATATCGTAAAGTAATCAACTTCTCTCATATACTCACTGCTTTTCTTTTTAGCCCACTAATTTATATATAGCCCAACCGCACCGACTGTTACATTGGCGAAGTATGTGCCTGTGCCTCTCTTGTATCCACAAAGATTCATCCCAGATATGGCGCGAAATTACGTGTGATCACGAGGCACTCATCTTTTCGATTCATATTTGGATTTTTGGTGTAAATCTTAAACGCTTTGAAAAATTTTTGCGCTAGTTTTCGTTCCTGTGCAACGATGATTATTCCTATTTCAAAGTTTACCACGTTATGCGTCTGTGTTCTATGCGTACCTAGTGGTGTTATAAAATCAGTTTTATCTTTGTTGTCTAGGTGTTCTTTCATACGGACTCAGATAGGCCTTTCTGTTTCGCCGATGTACTCGCCGCCGCAAACTTTACAAGAGATTAAGTAAACTTTGCCTATGCTCATACAATCACCGTCTCTACCGTTGGGGAATATTTTGCATTCTTCGTTGTACATAGACGGTCGTATAAGCGTTTGCGAACTAGTTGGCTCCACAAAGTATTCTGTCATACTCCAAAAATCGTTACCGATTGGTGTTGATTACTTATGCCGGAGTTATGAGTGTTTGGTAGATCTAGCTGCATCCGAGTTGGGCATTACAGGCTCTGAAAAAAGCAAAACAACCGGAATGTCAACATTTATGAATTAGTATTATAATAACAACCCCGTGCCTATTCATCAGGAAAACAGTGGATTATTCATTCACAATGGCGAGATTACTAAGAAGTCAATTTGAGATTTACTAGCTCAATTTATTGGCAAACCCTGCACTTATTGTAAACGACAAATATGCATTCAATCATCTCTACGCCAAGATTTCCATCATAAGCATCCATATCAACTGATAGGCGCCAATCGTTCTATTCTTTGGATTAAAAATGTTCTACAATGTATGGTCATTCGATAAAGAACCCACTAAGGGAATTTGAAAGCTACGATTGCATGACACTCCCAATGGAAAGACGGAATCAGTGAATTCCCATGCAAATTGTTTGTAATAAGGTGGATGGAGAGTTTACTCCGTGGTTTTTTCACAACACTATATTGAGGTTTATATATCCATGAACAATCCATGAACGAATCAACATAACTATTTTGAAGTTTTCAACAAAGGATAGTAAGCCAGTTTGGGCCACCTAATTCTTATTTCACAAACCCACTCGTGGGAGTCATTCTCGTGACCTTAAAGAAAGCATACTATGCTGTGCTTTTATTTCATGTTAAAATTACTCTCATTCAGTGTCAATAGATGAGCACGTTGGCCAAGTGTTTTCTAAATTTCTCCTAGAACATTTCTCGAAAATTCTTCATTCAACCGCTTTCTTAACAGTGGTTTGATGTTATAATTATATATCTTATAATGCTAAGTAAATAGAAAACCTTGAGCATCAGTAGGGAGTTGAACCCGCGTTTCATCCTTTCCAGGGGCGTGTGCTGACCACTCTACTACTACGAAGGCCCCCGGTGAAGATTAAAAGTGGGTTCAACTCTATGTCGAGTTTCAAAGTCTGACATATCACTCAACACTATTAAATTCCTTAAATAGTTATGTTTATGAAATCATCATGCTACTTCTTACAGGAAGTGATAGAAAACTTCTGAATCAGGAGTATCCGATAACCGAGGTCTCAGACGCCGATCTTACTATCGAGTGTGGAGTCGAGAAATCCCGTCCACCTTATTCACCTTGTCTTGCCCGCAAAGTTGTCGATGACGTGTTCAAGTCATGCTGCCATCAACATGTCGGTTCTTTTGTTCTGTTCACAAAGCTAATTTCTGTAGGCTTCAAGTCAAACCACAGGAACAAACTCAACAATTAGCGAATAATTATAATCAAAGAGCAAGTGGAAGGAGAGTGTTTATATTATACTCGGACTTCATTTCGTCCCGCTTTTCACCATATTGTACTATATAAAAAATTCTACGTGGCTCAGTTTTGAAAATTGTGTACTAAATATCTATTGATCTACGATATTTCACAGAAACTATGAGTGACACTCAAAAAGAACCATGGGACTTGAAAAAGCCTATCAAATACAAATTTGTATCAATACAGACCGAGCGCATCTATTTTTGGTGGCCATTCCCGCTAGTCAAACAGCTGGATACTCAAAGTCGATTTTTTACTAATTGGTTAGTCGTTGATTGGAAACAATTTCTTCTTGGAATTTCTGGAGATGATCGTGTTAGGGCATTGCCAATTTGCTGTCACATTTAGTCGCTGGCCGGTGCAGAACGGAGGGAGATTTCCTACTTCACGAATTGATTTGTACTCAAAGAACACCGATTCTTCAGACAATCTCACCTTTATTCACAATTCGCCAAGCTTTCTGATAGAAATTTCAAACTCTTTCTCGGCCTATAAGACTATGACCAAGAGATGAGTCCATATGTACGCAGCAGTTGCCTGACCATCAACTCAGTCATGACTTCTTGGGATTCCCACTTATGTGGTATCTCTTGATTTTAACAACAATCTTTTTCCAGGAATTAGAGCTAACCAGGTATTTTCAGACTCTCACCACAAACAGTAGCCAACTTATGCTTTTGTGGCTAGAATCGAAGTTTGCCAGCCGAAACCTGATTTTTTGCTTGCATCTGTAGTTCGTCTCCAGCCTATACTTCATGGAACGAAAATGAAAAATCATTTAAAATTTAGAAACGTGCATACCTCAATATGACCATAAATCATATAATTTCTCAGTGCTGATGACAAATGCTTCAAACTTTAGGGACGGAAGTTGAAATCGCTGCGCGTGATGCGAATCTCAAAAGTTAAAGCGGAGCGCGATTTTCGCTACTTAATTACGGCATTTTCCATTTGAGAAAAAATTGCTACGTTTTTCATGATATTTTGACAATTCAATAATCATCTTACGTGCTGATACAATTTTGTAGCATATATAACCCTTAAGTGTGAAAAAAAACAATGATAATTGCAAAACAATAAATAGTTAGTGAAAATGATACTGCGCAGCGAATGCTATGTGTAATCATCGATAATTTCAATATATTTCGATCGATGGTGTGCTTTTGAAGTGGGAACCTTTATAGAATTATAGAACGTACTTCTTCATATTGTTCTGCAGATGTTACCTTTGTATGCGACGAGCTACTACTCCGAATGAGAAGCGCAATTTTCTTTCGCTCCAACAATGCTCTATTGGAGACTTCTTGAACACTAAACACTGTTTCAGAATTATCGAGATAGCGGCTATCGAATGACTATTGAAAGTTTAGGAAAATCCCATTTAGAGATTCCAGATGAGCAAACAAAGAAAATCAAGTGTGAAATATGATGCTATTTTTGTTGCTGCGGCGTATCAGATAGGTGTTACAGATAAACAAAGTACATTTTTGAAATTGCCGTTTCTCAAACTATCGATTGACCACCAAAACTTTGATAGATTCTGTCAATCCGGTGAAAAGCTAAGGAAGCAGTCGTGCATTCCGTGAAATGTACTCTGTTTCCAAAGGGTTGATATACTAATAAATGCGAGTATAAAAACTTTACATTGAGAAGTGCTTGGTCTTTAGGTTCCTGAAGCCTGTCACCAATTATGTACGTACGAGCATAGGGAACATGTCGCTGCCGAGACCCTTATCGCAGCTGTTCAGCAAGGCGGGTGTGACCTTAAGGTTGAACTACATATTTATGCGGTTGTGTTCTTGATTGAAGTAGCCGCAATTGTG
Organism: Parelaphostrongylus tenuis; assembly: GCA_019055375.1. Taxonomy (NCBI): domain Eukaryota; kingdom Metazoa; phylum Nematoda; class Chromadorea; order Rhabditida; family Metastrongylidae; genus Parelaphostrongylus; species Parelaphostrongylus tenuis. Next base: position 83,900 of record JAHQIW010000356.1, read on the forward strand.
CGCATGTCATTGCAGTACCTGGCTCCCATACTTTATTGTGCCAATCAAAATCGTGACAATCGTAAGTGTTGTGGATTTCTCGGTATGGCAAGTTCCGAACTCGGCGTTGGCGATCGGTTAGCTTTCATTAGTTTTCATTCTAAGGATCTGGTTAAATCAACTACTCAGTAATCGGTGCTCTTGCAGATGCCTTCGTATGTGCAACGTTGCACCTTCAGGCGATCGTGTTGGCGTCCTTGAGAAGTCGGATCTCGTATGTCTATCCAATTGGAATGTTATAATGTACTGTGCTCGTTCTGGGCTTCGTACCTTCAACTAAATTATCTGAATCCTTGCTGCTTCTTGTCCCGAATCGCGTCGTCTTTACTTCACTTTTCTACCTACTTACTTTCACGCGCATTTCCTTGTCACCTTCATCCTTTTCTCATTCGGTCGGCGTATTCGCTGCACTTCTAAAGATCTCTTTGCGTTCTACGCTGACCGCTTCGTCCTCCTTCAGGGTTTTCCGTCATGTATTCATCCTTTTATAGCTATTCGATGCTTCTTTCACCTTTGATCGTAACCATTTTCTTGTTACTCAATCCAAGTGCTTTTCTGATAATGTGCTCTATCGCTGTGTCGTAAACGCCGCTTGCATGTAATGACGTTTTCATCCAAATATTTCTTTCGTTTTGGTCTTTCTCGGTCGTCTTTCGCCCAGAGTGAGTCCATTGGCCTAAGCGCTCGGAGGCGCTGGCGCCCATCCTGTTTTCTAATTTTTCATCACTTACATACACTCTTATCTGTGATTCATGCGCAATTATAGTTGTCTGTGATTATCACTGAGCTCATATCACTGCCTTACAATAATCTTTTTGAATATCCTTGCACTTCCCCACGTGATACGAGTTTGCCAATCCTACTGTTTTATTTATTGTTTGTTCTTTAGAGGTACTTTTTTCTCAATGTGATAGCAATGTGTTTTCAATTTGCATTATAATTAAAATATCGATTTTTTTTCTGATAAGAAGATCGAGGATGGTAATATTAGTACTTATTGAATACTACTAATGCACTACAATGACACAGTGCAGTAATGCAGCACAACAGTACAATAATACCTTTCGTTTCGAGTATTTTCTCAAGACCCCAGCTTAAATTTCAATATGTCAAATGATCATTTTTGAGCCACGCATGTCATGTGGGCTGTTAAAAAGGGCTGACTTGCAGTCTCGTCAGTCGGGCAGTTACCATTTGCCCTTTTCAACAGACCACAGGACATGCGTGGCTCAAAAATGATTATTTGGCATAGAACATAAATAATAAAGTGACTAACGTTTGGACGAGTCTCGCCTTCTTCAGAGCGTGGAAAGGTCATTGATTTGCAGTCCACTCAGTCAAACAATTTCATAATCCCAGCAAAAAACATATGAAACAAACTTTTGATCACATAGTAAAAAGCTTTATTTTAGAACACTCACCGTTTTGACTTTTGAATTCTTCCAATTATTCGCTGGAGATCAGCCGCTCAGCGTCAATGCATAAATAACGCTGTGCTTGACTTAGGCTGGAAAGATTAGTCTGAGATATGGTGTACGGTCACGCGTCACTACGAGGCACTCCTCTTTGCGGTTCATGTTTGGGCCTATATCATTCGTTCAAAAGGGTTCCAGAAAACTTTGCGAAGAGGTTCTAGGTTCTTGTGGGAAAATAGTAAATTTGGTGCTGAGATTTACTCTTTTATGTTTTATTCCCTATATGTGCCAAGTGGACTTTCTGAGTCGAAGTTACGTTTTCCAGCTAGGTGCTCTTTTACACGGACGTAGAGTGGTCTACCTGTTTCACTAATGTGTTCGTCCCCATTTGTCTTAGAGAAGGTTAGATATATTGTACTAGATCTCATGTTATCGCCGTCTCTACCGTTTGGGCAACTTGCAGTCTTTCGTTTTGCAGAGTCGGTCATACATACAGTCGGTTACGGACTAGTTGGCGCTTTAGTGTATTTGAGGTATCTCGAATTCCCCAAACCTGTTCATTTTAGGCGGCGTTTGATAACTTTGCTTACTTCGTTAGAAATAAAAGACTGATAATGAGACCTTATTGTAGTTACACTTTTTGCTTGAAGGTATCGAATTTCTTCTGAATCTAAACTAAGGAGCTCTAACCGTTTCGTAGAGCTGGCTATTTTTCGTGCCGAGTTTAGAGATTCTACCTTATGTTCCTTTCCTATGCACACTGATAGCTGTTTGAAACATGTTTTTGACAAGTACACGTTTGTATGTGAAGGATGAGAGGAGAATTAATAAACCAAGATGTTTTTGTTCCTTAATTTTCGGTACCACTATGTGTCGCAGACGCTTTGGACAGATTCACTCGAAGACTCAGAAATGGAAACCAGTCTGCTTTCGATTTTTGCCTGGTGAACTTTGTGTACCCTTTCGTTTTAAATGTATCTCAAGACAACGCTCAAATTTCAATATGCCTGATAATCATTTTTTGAACCATGTATGTGGTCTGTCATAGGGCAACTTATAGGAACCGATATGCGTCTTTCGACCTTGACAGTCTCATCAGTCGAGCGGTACTTCATGTACTCTGACTGATATGCTACAACTCAAAACATTTGCCTACCTTCTACTTCGCTGAGCAGACGACAAATCAACCATCTATATACTGCAGTAGAGTAACGCTAGGAGATCGATTATAGGAGCTCTACTTCATATATTACTTTATATTTATATTTATTTAGAAGATGTTGGAACTAAACTTTCTCCCCATCTCTAAATTGTGATAAGTAATTCCCGAACCATCTAAAAAAGTGAGCAGCTCAAGTACTTTCTTGAAAGACCCATGTCATCATGAATGGAGAAGCCATACATATTTATAGTTCTTTCATGAATCGTTAGGAGCTCGTACTATTTATTATTGTAATATTGTACTGCGATACTGTACTGTAATGCGTTACTAGTATTCAATAAATACTATTATTACCATCCTCGGAACTGCTTATCAGAAAAAAAATCATTGATTTATTTTATGCCGAGGTTAATAGATAGTTGCTCCTGGGAGAAACACAACTTTTTTCTTTTATTAACAACCGTTATTCGAATTAGGGTTGTTTTTTCACACCGAAAGTTCGCAACTATGATTCAATAAGACGAACAAAAGACTTTGACAGTTTTAACAACGATGTACGAGAACAAGTTAACAAAGAACAGCACTAGTATAATGTCGTCTGGACTCCTCATTCATGCAAAAGCGTGGAACTGGTGCCAGAGTTGTCTAAAAATACTTTGTTCCCTGTAATCCACAAAAGCCGGCACCGCTCCGAGTGGATCTAGAAAAATCTTAGCACGACTTGTTCACAATTTCAGGGAGCATTCAATGTCAGTCAGGGAACCAAGATTTCCAAGCACTGATCGAACTCGCACAAAGATAGGAAAACCATTGTAGATAGATACGACGAATGCAAGAGTTCGCAAGGACATTAGACCGGATCAACATTCTAGGATTTTTATGAAGACGACGAACTCCCCAAGCAGCAGTTTAAACAACTCACGAAAGAAAACTATGAACCCGAGATAGGAATATAAAAAAAAGTTTTCGGCGTACAACATTCTTGAAACATTCTGCATAGATTTCAAGAAGTCCAAAAGTGAATCGCAGGGAGGAATACCTCGTTATTAGCGTGATCCGACACTATATATATATATTATATATTTGTGTACACATATGTGTATGTATATATATGTGCATAATTATATACAAGTACTTATATATGTGTATATAAATATGTACATATATACTATTCTGTTCCGACGCCGACGTCGCTGTTGTTCCCAAGTTCTACACGGGATCAGACCATCGCCTCCTTCGCGCAACGTTCCGATTTTCGAGGAGAGGAGAGAAAGCCGCTAAATTCAAACAACGAAGTCCCAGAACTACCATAAACTGGGATGTATTCAAATCATTAGTCGGCTCTTGGGAAGATACCGTTGTCGACAACATCGACGAAGAATACGATCGACTCGTTGAATATCTTCACGTTGGCGCTAAAAAAGCCGAGAGTCCTAAGGTCACGAAGAGACGCTTGTCTCCGCAGACACTCGAGCTGATACGTCAACGTGGAATCGCACGAGCTGCAGGCAACCGAAACCTTACGTCCGAACTTGCGAAACGATGCAGAGAAGCGATAAAAGAAGACCTTAAAGAGAGAAGAGCAGCAGTTATGGCAGAAGCTGCAGAAGCTGGGAAGAGCATTCGCAAAGCCCAGCGAGGCTTCGCCAACTATAAGACCAAGATGATTGCACTCCGATACCCTGACGGGACACTTACAGCTTCCAGAAGGGCTATGGAGAAAATCATCCACCAGTACTACTCGGATCTCTTCGCTAGCCATGTTCTCTTACCGTCATATAAATTGAAAGAGGACGAATATGTCGTTCCACCGGTCCTTCCTTCCGAAATCCGACATGCTATATCGTCGGTGAAAAACAGAACAACACCCGGTCCAGACAGGATTAGACCAGAACACCTGAAGAACCTGCCGCCAGTTCTCATCAACACCCTGGCTCGGCTCTTCACTCGCTACCTGTCAGAATGCAAGGTCCCTATTCAATGGAAAACCAGCAAGACCGTATTGTTGTTCAAAAAGGGAGACCTTCACGACATAGGCAATTATCGCCCAATCTGCTTGCTGTCCGTTGTCTATAAACTCTTTACTCGAGTCATCCTGAACAGGATTGACAGAACACTGGACGAAGGACAGCCATGCGAACAAGCAGGGTTCCGAAAAGGATTTAGTACCATAGACCACATCCACACGATCACAAGACTCATTGAAGTTTCGCGAGAGTACAAACAACCACTCTGTCTCACTTTTATCGATCTGAAGAAAGCCTTTGATTCAGTGGAAACAGAAGCGGTTATAGAGGCTCTGGATAACCAGGGCGTCCCTACTCGGTACATAATGATCCTTCGTGAGCTTTATAAAGATTTCACGACCAGAATCTCTCCATTCTACAACAATATCACTATTGACGTAAGAAGAGGGGTTCGACAAGGCGATACAATATCGCCAAAACTATTCACTGCCACCCTACAAAACGTCATGCGAACATTAGAATGGGACGAAATGGGAGTGAAAATTGACGGTCGACAGTTAAACCATCTTCGCTTTGCTGACGATATCGTTCTCATAACACCAAACATCAGCCAAGCGGAACGAATGTTGACTGATTTCGATAACGCCTGTGGAAAGATCGGTCTTCAACTGAATCTAACGAAAACAATGTTCATGAGGAACGGATGGGTTTCTAATGCCCCATTCACGCTCAACGGAACGACAATTTCCGAATGCTCCAGTTACATCTATCTAGGTCGTGAAATCAACATGATGAACGACCTAGCCCCAGAGTTGAGCAGGAGGAAACGAGCGGCTTGGGGAACGTTTAAGAGCATCGAAGATGTAGTGAAGAGGACAAAGAACATCCGACTCCGTGCCCACCTTTTCGACTCGACAATTATCCCTGCCCTAACGTATGCAGCAGAAACCTGGTCGCTACGTAAGCAGGATGAAAGATCACTTGGAGCTATCGAACGCGCAGTCGAAAGGTCGATGCTAGGAGTATCCCGTATTTCGCAAATGAGACAAAGGATCCGAAGTTCCGACCTACGTCAACGATCGAAAATCAGAGACGCCGTTCTACACGCCAGGATATCGAAAATAAGGTGGGCCGGACACGTGATGCGCTTCAACGACAACCGATGGACGAGAGCCGTTACCGACTGGATTCCTCGGGACGTCAAGCGCTCTAAAGGAAGACCACTGACCCGTTGGTCCGATTTCTTCACGAAAGCGATGGAAGAAAGATATGATGCTCAGCGAATTCCTAGAGCGAGGAGGACCCACTGGGCTACTCTTGCACGCGATAGGGAAAAATGGAAGAGTT
>JAHQIW010000358.1:0-75116 GCA_019055375.1 Parelaphostrongylus tenuis
CCATATCTACGCCTGTTAGAGACGATTTAGTAATTCACTGCCTCCTCACTGGTGATGCTTTGTCAGTGGCCATCAGGCATAAACGATTTGGAACCTAATGACCGCACTTTTCATTGAGCAGATCTTTGAGAGTTTTTTAGACGAGTCAATCAGTCAGTAACATCTTTTCCGCACAACAATGACCAACGTTTCGGTAAATTTCGTCTTTATCAGAGTCTGGGGTCAAATTAATTGCAACACACTAAGCCAGGCACCTTTATATCCTCAACATAAAAACAGCGAAATCTGAATTTTCATTGTATTCACAACCTTCCACACATTCTTCAGATGAATGGTGCTTTATTCCTCTCGAACTCACATGGAGTTGCTGAATGGTGTTAACTACACCGTTACGTGAGTATTTGAGACCGCCACATATATGTTACATATATTCGCCACATATTTTATTCATCACTCTACGACTACCGGGAAGTGAGCGTTCACTGCTAAGCCTTTATCACAATCGGTTTAAATCGACGCCATGACGGTGTTTATGGCTATTTTTCTCTGCTATATAACCACGGAATCATTTTGAAAACAAGCGTGACATTGTGAGCGCATAAGAGTTGAAATTGAGAAGAATCTTATCATCTTGATGATCCAACATTGAAAGCTTTCTGAAGACAACCAACATATTCATCCTGTCTAGCGCTCATACCTATAGAGTATTTGTTTTTACCGTTGACTGCTATAATTCAATTATCCTCTATTATATTTAGTATAATGCAGTGAACGGCCAAAATTTATTCCAATAATATACTACAAACAGAATATTCATACTGAATTTGAATAAGAAGTGCAACGCTACCACGGCTCTACAATCAGTAACAAGTCGGCAGCCACCACAAGTTGTGTTTCTTTCGAAATGTCGCAGGCACTATTTATGTTCCTCTCCATTTTTGCGGTCAGTGATTATTACATTAGAAACGATAAATCATTTTGATATAGAAGCTTCTAGTCTTGACCGAATTACAGGGCTTTAAAACAATTTTCTTATAGCAAATGCGTTGTAACCTTTGAAAAGATCGTACAAATGCGGTAATTGTCGGTGCCACAGATAGTGACCCAAATAAGTCACCTGAAACAATCGACCATTTCTATAAAACGACTGGTTTGACCCCGATAACTAGCAAAGTAATTGTAGTAATTGCCACTGATGCGGAAGCTACTATTTTCCTAGAATAGTTCCAGTGTCAATTTAGCTTATTCTTCACTGATCCCACGAAACGCCTCAGACTGCCTGATGACCTCACATCATTTTAGAGCATAGATGTGGAGAACATACTGAAAACCATGGCTAATTGCTGTCAAGTGTACTAGTACATGCACCAAACCGTTCAACCACTCGACCATTATTGACGCTGGGGGATCTTCGCTATTTGAAGGGTTGAACAACCGCGCGAATTTATACACAGGCATATAATGAATTTTTCAGATTCCTCCATTTTGTGTGTGCAGTGATGACTATGAAACACGTAAGTGCTTCTAGTTTAATAACAACATTGATTTGAGACATCGATAGGCCATCAGTCCTCTTTGTGAAGACCAGACATGCAATCAATCACCTTCAACAATGCTCAATGAAGTCGAATGAATAGTGCATCCACTAAGGATTGATTATTGCATGAAGATACATGTTTTGTCTATACCTCTCTTTAGAAAAAAATGCTCTCTAATGTTAATCCGGAAAAACTAATCGAATGTCTCTTTTTGCTTCAGCATTTGGATGCAATGGAACTGCTCTACATGATTTCGAAAGAGATATTGTTCTTACTCTTATAAACACCATCCGCGCCCATGTTGCGCTAGGGCTATACAAACCGTATGGTCTGTCATCTTCAAATGATATAAACAAACTGGTGATTCATCTTTCCACTTCAATTATAGGAATTAGAAGCAGTTTTTTGTACAATCACACAAAACCGCAATCGAATATGATTCAGAGCGAATAGCAAATCACTATAAATGTCAAAAATTCCAGAGATGGGATTGCAATTTGGAATCGATGGCTCAAAGAGCTGTGCAGAAGTGCTCTAGATATGCACCGTTTTCAACAAAACCAAATGCCATCAATTTCAACTAGTAAGCTTGAATTAAAGCCTCTATAAACCTTTCCATAAAACCCCTGCATTTTCATCTTTGATATCTATGCTTCTCATTTTCTAAATCTAGCTATGGATCAGAGAAGCCCCTAAGGAAATATCCAAACCCTATTATCATCTCAATAAAGAAGTGGACTGATATTGCAAATGTCACTTGGCCGGCCACCAATCTCTTCAATGAAAATACCGCGCTGCATCATTTTGCTAATGTGAGTCCACTCGATTTAAGGTTACGAAATGCAGCTTCGTTCTTCGTCTAATTTCAGATGATCGACTCGGACGCTACTGCCGTCGGATGCTACAGTGCTTTTTGTGACGATCGTGCGTCGACGGCATGTGTCTTCTCACAACCGTAAGCAAGATGAAGTAAAACGATTTTTGAATAATTTTTTTAATAAAGCTCTGTTTCAGTAAGGCACGAATTGGAACCTTGGTGTACCCGCCAGGACGTCCATGTAAAACCGGAGGCAAATGCTCAAATCATAAAAACGGAGTTTGTGAATTCGGACTTTGCGTGATTACTGCGTAAATGCAGTGATAATGGCGGTAACGTTGCAAGCGCTTTTTTGCTTTTGAATTGTGATAGAAGATTTTGTGGAAACAATTCTTGCTGTTCAATTATTTAGTAAAAGATTTCCTCCCAGAAAAACATTGTGAGCCAAGAAATTACTATGCATATAGAGATTGAAAGTCAACTTAATGTGGAAAGAGCTTGGTTTCTATCCCCTTCACATGCTCACGCCTCTAGTAGGATGTATCGTATCTTTCGTAATTTCTAAAGTATTTCAAGCGATTCCAATGAGGTGCGCGTTTCATTTACAACAAGCATATAGACAAAATGCAGCAGAACAACTATAGGAAGTATTAGCTTGAGTAGTATAATTATGGGAGCACAAGTACTAAAATGAGCACTTATTCACTCGTACAATAGAAATAAGTTGAGCAAACGTTTCATCAATATCACGTGTAATCGTATATTAGTTGAAAGCTAACGCTGTTCAATATCAAGGGTTATCGCAATTGCACATAGTAGTAAATTGACATGTAGATAAGTCAATAGTTCGTCACTGAGCTTTTACATAAACACATTCTTCATCACCCACGATAAACGCAACAAAGCGATTGGGAATTGGTGCATTTACACGATTACAACAGTGCACCTTGATGCATAAATGTCTCTTTGTCTAGATTTGTGCCGGTGTTTTTTCCATTCTTCGGTCGAAATCATCTCTGCAACGCAGTTTTGAGAATTGACCTTGAATTTTCCACACCATCAATGATCTCAACCGGCTAGTTCATTCCATTGTTCAAACCACACAGTGACACTGCCAGTCAGTTCATGATATTTTTCTAACGATCCAGATCCTGAGTTGGTCCTAATTCTCCAAAGCTAATCAACTTCAGCTGGATGCCCATTATTGAACGTTTATATCGACTCAAAACATGAAGGAGAACGCTTGTAATTCAACAGAGAGTATGCGCTGATGGAAGATAGAGCGATTGATGATCGCACCCTGTCACGATTTTAAGAATGCCGAATGACAAACGTCTATCAGTTCAGTGTTCATTGTTGAGATGACATCATGTGAAGGGAAAACAAATAGCAATGAAACACTGAAACCGGTTTTATCAACAGAAAAAAGGACAGATCTTGCGATGTTAATCAACTTAAAAGCGTGCTCCATGTGTTGAATTTACCAAGTGTCATAGAGTGATTTGAATCTGGATGATACAATGATTTTGATAGTATAGCCAATGATGCACAGTGGTATGCAGTACATTTGCGTCGAACGGGACCTGAACCCATATTTCACCCAATTTAGGAGCGCGTGCATTATTTCTTATAGCACTGACGCCTGTTTTGACACCACTCTTTCTACGCTACAACGCATTTATCTTTCAGCAACCAACTGTAACAGGTTTGGTCCGGGTATTCACTGTCGACATTGAACCCAGTCACTCCTACACATATTGGGTATTGGATGAACAAGAGAAATTTTTTTATTAATTATCGCCTCTCGCGCTACTACGACGTACCTCTAGCATCAAAATGATCATGTCTTCTTTATGTACGTCGAAGAATGCTGGTTGAGCTCATCTCATTGCAGTCTCAAGAATAGCCTGCTGTGGCGTTCCATAGAGCGTTCATTATCGTCGTTATTGCCGAAGAAAGGTGGGGGTAGAGTTCGGCCTCAGTCGCTCCTCGATGAGCATCTTAACCACCCGGTCAAGGCGCACCCTTTTGAAGTACTATCTGCAACAAACACATGAGGGACTAAATAGTTCTTTGATGCTAATAATGTGATACGGTGCTATTCCAAATGCACCTGCAATTGTAATGAGGGTGAAAAACTCGTTAAGAGAAGTGAATCTAGTTGAAACACTCAGCGTCTATTACCACTATTCAAGAGGACCATATGAGATATCAAGCAGAATAGTATGTAACAATCTTTCCTATCCTCAATAGTTTTTATGCTTAGAATAACACCGGGTCAACATGACTCACTGTGAACTGACCATATTCAAATCTGCATTCATGTTACTTTCATTATTCCAGTTGTCAGCTCCACGTACTTCCCAACCGCTTAATTGCAGATTTTGCCCAATCTAACTCTTAGAAGAGTAAAAAAGTGGCACCGAAGAGACAGAGAGTACAGTCCCTAGATCAAGCTGCTTTAAAAGAAGGACGTGGTCTCTATTCCACATTTACGTGATGCTGGGGGCGTATAACGCAGCCAACCGGACAGTGATCTCTCTACGGAGAATGTCCCTGGTCTTTCTGTTGTGCCCCCACGAATTAGCGTAGAATTGTAGTAACTTCTGTATATTTGCCTTAAGATTTGTCAGTGATGTGACCTCAGTCATATCATGGCAAGAAACATTTTTCGATTTCGCTGTAGAATTTTTTGGCAAATTTAACAACAGGACTCTTCGCTAAGCGTGATTCGTGCCACAGCCAAACTATGGGATATCTTATCCACGTCTTGCAGATATTACACATTACATAAAAAGCATGAAATATTGCTAGACTCCTAGTTATCTTTGAAGAAAAGGGAAAATTGATAATGGGCATTGGGTCTTCCAACGACACGTCTTTGCGAAGGCGGTTGAAGTTCTCACGAGCAAAAAATGATGCTGTACCAATTACTTGATCGATGCGTTGCAGCGCGATGCGGAAGTCGCGTGGTTTTTGTTATTTGACTTGTGGGTTCATTTCTGATTCAAGAAATCTCTGGGTAAATCGTATGAATCTAATATTCCACATTTTTCCATATGTTTATATACTTCTTGAGCACAAACATGAGCTGGTTAAGCTCAAACTTAGTAATGGGTTTATTCGGCAACATGAATGAACATGAATGCACATACTCATGGAACGATAGAGCAGAGCTTCTTCTACAATCGTAAAACAAAAAACCAATGAATTTCTACAAAAAAAGAAAACATTTTCAGATGAATGAAGAAAATATGGCGAGAATGCTCGGCGAGTAACACAGTTTCGTTTCACTGCTACAGCGCATTGAAATTCGTTTTTGAAGTCCAAGTCACTGTGGAGATTGTCGAAAGTGATGAATTCGAATGATTTCATAAATCGAGTAGAGATATTTTTTTTAGAAAAGAAGGTTTCTATAAAAAACGGGCCGCGATAACAAAAATGTGCCACTTATACAAAGGACAAATGCAAGTTTTAGAATTCCTGAAAGTACGATAATATACCATAATATATTTCCACATCTGCTGGACTGCTTCTTGATTCACTTCAATAACTGAGATACCATTTTTTACAACGAAAAAAATAAATCATGAAATTCAAAGAAACTACTGTGATATGATACAAACACTGTCTCGACAATGTGGCACTTGTTATTCGTGTGCTAATGTTTTCTACGAGCCGATTGCTGCTGGTGAAATGATGAGATAATCCGATTAAGATATAACATTTTTGAGCTGTTAGGTCTAGTGCTATACAGGCGCCTGCTTCGTCCTATTAGGACTCATCAGTAGCACCCTCTCTCCCTGAGCAGGTCTATAAAAAGGCACACGAAATGAGCGATATAACTCTTTATGAGAGCTACAAGCTCGACTGTCGGTCACCACAATGTCAGGTAAAACCATCATCTGACTTACGGTGTTTTTTTACTCGGCGTCGATTCCTTTATAAAGGATTACTTTGCCTCCAGGGATCGGCTGAACCGAGGAAGGTTGCTAGTGATGAATCCCAATAGAACAAAACAAGCGCCCGTATTGCACTAGACCTAACAGCTCAGAAGATGTTAGAACCTTATAAGATTACACCATTTTGAGCGAGTTCACAAAGGAGCGGTCGAATTGAGAGGTAAAGTTGAGAGTCGATAGTTCCGGTGATCTACGGATTGCATTTAATACGAACAGTTGAATCTCTTGTTACTTTGAGATTTGAGGAGATATTGACCACCAAAGTTGATAGGGGTGATTATCGAGATGAGAATCTCCTCGTTTTTTTTCTCTATACAACTTAAATGTGTTTGGGGCTCGTTATAAACTAATGGTCAACTCAAACGAAATAAGAGCAACTCAGTGAATTGTAATTAAGTTACTACAAGTAAAAAATAGTCCAAAGAAGCCTTCGAACTATTCAAGTTAGACGGGGGCAAATCAAATTTAATGGCACAACAGTCTGAGACTAACTTGAGAATTAGTTATGATTGAGGCGAAAAGTTTTCTATAGATTCACAAGTCCTCATCTGGTACATTCAACTACTCAGCGGTCACCATAGTGGGGCACTATGCCCACTGACGTCTGCATCAGCTTTATTGCTCGACAGATATCCTGTGTACATTCGCGTGACGATTGTGTTCACTTTGGCTGCTGTCGGATGGTACGACTGTCGCTCTCGACTGTACAGCAATACGTTCTGACGTGACGTTCTGGGTAGTGTTCGATGTTGAAGGCGATGCTGATATAGTACACGGTGCTGGTTCGCTTTTCGCCCAAAGTATAAATGGAACGGTGCTTATAGCGACGAATATGCTCACACCGAGGAAGTCGAACATTGAATATTCAATATAAGAACAATTGAGACGGCACATAGCATATTTGAGAAATTCCTTTTCGCCTCTTTTTGACCTACAACCGACATCCGTATCAAGTATCGTACACCATTATTTGAAGGCGCTTCTTTCTGGATTGAAGTTCTCTCTCAGATATTTGGTACTCGAAAGCTCAGATTTCCGCCATTCTAGCGATATGTTTGATTTCTGAAAAAAAACTTTTCATTGCATTATAGCGGTGAAAATAAAATTGTGTTTCACAATCAATATGCTTTATTTGCTGGCCGGGGCTTAGATATGCTTTCACCAAAGTTTTACTAGTCATTCGATATCCCAAATCTCAATAATTTTGGCGATGTTAATTTTTTTGATCACTTATCATAATACGCTGTAAGAGCATAAAGAAGGCTGCACCCCTGAAATGTCACTTTGCCGCTTGGACGTCATAGGTGGCTTGTTGGTAATTATGGGTAGAGTCTATAAGTCAGAGGTTCTTATTATTACTTAAGGGTATATATGACGAATGAACCTTATACAAAGTTTTTTCCATATAAAGAACGAATACTCACCCTGAGATCATTCATTTTCAGTTATAATACCACGTCCTTGTAAAAAATAAACAAACTTTCAGCCCTCAGTGTTCATTTGTTTCACCTCTTTTGCGAGAACGTAGCTTGAAACACATCTTCTACAACTAAATACCTCTCATGGAGGTATATGTAGGTTAACTGTAGCATGTGGTTGAAGTAAATGTAGGAAGAGTGCGCGTGATCATCACATAGAATACGGTATTGTGGTCGCCAACATGGCTCTTTGCTCGAAAGAGGCAAAAGAACATTCTTCAGTATACTATATGCTGTCGCTATTGTTCTAATATTGTATGTTTAGCGGTCGACTAGCTTTCTCGGTGTGAGAATATTTGTCACCGTAAGCACCGTTAATTTATACTTTTGGCCAAAAGCAAACCAGCACTGTGGTCAAAATCTCAATCTCTTTTGCTCGCTGTTCAAAGCAACTGGGACGTCCTGGTCTCCGGAATTTGATGAAATGATAGTAATGATGATTGACTTATTCGTTTTCACGACAAAATAAAAGACAATGAATGACAATGACATATTTAGAGTGTATTCGTAAAATAGTCATGCGTTTTATGTGGAGTAATTCTTTCAACGCGAGGAACAAATCGTAATTGGGTAACAAAGACCGCGATTTTATAATGCCGGTAGAAAATTAATCGATCTTTGCGTCAAACCACCTTGCCGCCTAACCCAGCGACACGTGAATAGGCCAGACAACACTTGATCGCGCATGCGAGTTCAATTCTTATTTTCTCTGCTGCACTACAGAGAAACGGTATTTCCCGGGAATAAGCTCACTGTTGGAATCATTGAAGCTCACGCTATCGAATGATCACTAATAGTCTGAGGAAAGAGCTCTCCCAGGAATGAAATATGAGGGAGTAAATCATAGTCTTATTTGAACTTCACATCATAAAAATGAGTTCTTTAGATAATCGATTACGTACAGTTCTAGCCAGCGATTTCTGCCTTCTAGTAATTGCTGACACCATGAAAAGTTCCCGTCCAGTGAATGAGATTGGCTTTTCGTTTTTCGCCTTATAATGAACAAGAACATTTTTCTACTACTCAACTACGGAAAGATTGTAGAATTAAAATGAAAAAGGGAGCAAGTCAAGATCGAGGTTAAGAAGAATTTCATTTCTTGGAGATCTCAACATCTGCAATCTTCGGAAAAGAATCAACACATTAATTTATCCTGACCATTCAGATCTACAGTACATTTGTCTGTCGTTTCGTTCAAACTCATTTTCAAACAAATCCTCTTGGAGTTAGAATAATGCACTAAAAGAAAAACATTAACTTCAATTGAATACTACAAACAGATTATTCATTCGAATTTGATTCAGAAAAGTAGCGCCTTTAGCATTTGGCAACCACAATACCGTATTCTCTGTAGTGATCACGCGCACTCTTCCTACATTAACTTCAACCACATGCTACAGTTAACCTACATATACCTCCATGAGAGGTATTTAGTTGTAGAAGATGTGTTTCAAGCTACGTTCTCGCAAAACAGGTGAAACAAATTGAACACTGATGGCTGAGAGTTTGTTTATTTTTTACAAGGACGTGGTATTATAGCTGAAAATGAAGGACCTCAGGGTGAGTACTCGCTCTTTATATGAAAAAAAAACTTTTGTATGAGGTTCATTCGTCATATATATCCTTAAGTAATAATAAGGACCTCTGACGTATAGACTGTACCTATAATTACCAACAAGCCACCTATGACGTCCAAGCGGCAAAGTGACATCTCATGGGTGCAGCCTTCTTTATGCTCTTACAGCGCATTATGATAAAAGATCAAAAAAATTAACACCACCAAAATTATCGAGATTTGGGATATCAAATGACTAGTAAAACTTTGGTGAAAGCCATATCGAAGCCCCGGCCCGCAAATAAAGCATATTGAGTGTGAAACACAATTTTAATTTTACTGCTACAACACATTGAAAAGTTTTTTCTTAGAAAGCAAACATATCGTTAGAATGGCAGAAATCTAAACTTTCGAGTCCCAAATATCTGAGAGAGTGCTTCAATTCCAGCGAGAAGCTCCTTCAAATGATGGTGTACGATACCTTACCTGATACTCATGTCCGTTGGTGGTCAAAAAAAGGGCGAAGTCGCATTTTTCAAGTATGCGTGTGCTGTCGCTTTTGTTCTTGTATTGAATATTCAGTGGTCGACTCTCTTTCTCGGTGCAAGCATATTCGTCGCTATAAGTACCGTTCCATTTATGCTTTTGGCCAGAAGCGAACCAGCACTGTGGACAAGATCAAAATCGCTTTTAACATCGAATACTATCCACATTGCCAAACTAGCATGTATAACTGCACACTCGAGAGCACCAGTTGGCCCATCCTACAGCAGCTATACTGAATACAATCCTCACGCGAGTGTACACGAGATGATCTTCGCTTCAGAGCCATAAAGCTGATGCAGATATCAGGACGCATGGGTGATTGTTGGGAAATTAAATGTACGGGGTTAGGATTTTTGACTTTACGAAAAAGTTTTCGTTCCATGCCAATTTAATTCTCAGTTAAGTCTCAAACAGCTGCGAGATTAAATTTGATCTGCTTCTGTCTGATTTGAATAGTTTCAAGTCTTATCTTGTGAATTCTTATATGCTTGTTGTAATTTCATTACAATTAAGTACTCTTTTTTCGATTAAGATGACCATTGACTTACACGAGCCGCAAACACATTTAACTAGCGCAGAGAAAAAACATTGAGAAGATTCTCATCTCGATAATCACCCCTACAAACTTGGTGGTCAATATTTTCCCTACTTTAAACGTAAAACTAGGTTGAACTATTCGTATTTAATGCAATGCGTAGATCGTCCAAACTACATCTGTCTCTCAATTTTAGATCACTAGCTTTCTTCTTGCAGAAAAATTAGCATCCCGAATAGTAAGCGCCGTCTTGTTGAGTCAGTGTTCGCCTCATAACAGAGTACTCTCTTTGCATATCATGAATTATTTTTTACACTGTAGAAAATGGTGTTCTAATTACTGAAGTAAATGAACAAAGAGTCCAGCAGATGTGGCAATATTATGGACTATTATCGTACTTTCAATAAATCTGAAACTTGCAGCTGCACCTTTCTATAAGTGGTACGTTTTTTTTATCGTGGCCCTTTTTTATCGAAATGTTTTTTCAGAGAAAAAACTTCCCTAATTGATTTCCAAAATAATGCCTCAATCTGACAATCTTCATAGTGACTTGGTTCTCAAAAACGCCTTCCAAAGCGCTGTAGCGTGAAATGAAACTGAGTTACACGCCACGCATTTTCGCCCATATTTTCTTCATTCATTTGAAAATGTTTTCTCGTTTATGTGCAAACTTACAGGTTTTCTTTAATAAGATTATAGAAGAAACTTCGCTCTATCGTTCCGTGTGTGAGTGCATTTCATGCTTGTTTATGTTGCCGAATAAACCTAATGCTTAGCTTAAAAAGCCCATGCTTGCGCTCAAAAAGCATGTTAGCATGTAGAAAGGTCATGGAATATCAGACTCAAACGTATTATCCAGGGTACTCCAGAAGCAGAAGTAAACTGTAATCGATCACGTCGTTCGAACAGCATCATTTTTTGCTCGTGAGGACACTTGCTCTGCTTTTCGCAAAAGAGTGTCGATGAAAAATCCCCATATCTATCATCATTCTCTTCTCTCCAGAGATAAATCTCTACAGAGAAAATATGCTGCTGTTAGGAGTCCGGCAATTTCATGCTTTTTGTGTGAAGTGTAATACTGCAAGATGTGGGTAAGGCACCTCATAAGATCAATTGTGACAAGGATCACGCCTAGCGAAGACTTCTGTTGTTAAAATCACTCGAAAAATTCTACTGCAAAATTGTAAGATGCTTGTTGCTACGACATCACTGAGGTCACATCAATGACAGTTTTCAAAGCAAATATATATAAGTCACTGGAATTCTGCGCTATTCTGTGGGACATAATAAAAAGACCAGGGACATTTTTTCATAGAGAGATCTCTGTATCGCAAACCTCCCAAAGGAGTTTTGTTATCTTTTCGGAAATTACATGATAGTTTAGGCAAGCAGATGGTCCATGACCTTAGAGAGCAGATGACATCGCAGAGGTCGAAGTGGCGAGAACGGTACCCAGCTGCCGACAATCTCAGCAGTCTGTTCGATCGCCAGACATTACCCGTATAGTCGTGTGGCCGGACAACCTCACCTCAATTCCTTATCTATCCATTATTGCTCTTTTACACAATCTCGTTGTCGTGTACCTAAATGCTATCATAAGGTCCTGTTCATGTAATTGTTAAATGAACTCACAAAAAATGTTAGCGGAGCATAGTGCTTTCGTGGCGGAGCGAACTCACTTAGGCTACACTCACTCACTTAGGGTATAACTGCTACATGTCAGGCTGCAATGTCGAAACAGGTGTTTAGCACCTTATAAGTGCCATAACAGGCCTCATGATAAACTAAAGATATGTCATCAGATTATATATTGTTTTGAGTCAGGTCTATAGAAACAGTGGACTGCAAATATATGATTTATTTTACTCCCATTCTTATTTAGCGGTAGTAGATTGCTGCATGAAATGTTGATGGAGGAAAGTCTTGGTCAGATGAAGTGATTCTCACGCGTAGAGCACCCGATTAACGGTGACTTCACGTAATAAAAGCCAGTGAGAAAAATTCTATTGTTTATCTGACTATCGCGCGATTCATGTTTTACCGAAAAATTCGTTTCAAACTACATTTTACCACACATGGTAATGAACAAATTTACTATATAAACGTCCTTACTTCTCCGTTTTACTCTAGTTTTCCAGTCCTGATTCAGCAAGCCTCTGATATTTGCTTGAACGTCCAGATAGTATTGAAGTCATCAATATATTTTGCAGCTTAACCGTTGTCCTACGTTCTCTTTGAAGTGGTATATTGTGATTTAATAATTCAACATTAGCCCATTTTCCAGTTATAAATATAGATGGTAAAATCATAGAATCAAACAAATAATTAAGTTTGTGACACGAAAGAGTATTCCAGTTCGTATCAACTAGATATGACCTTCAGCATAGGTTTTTGAAGTTGCCGAATTTTGCAGATTTTATCATTGCATAACATTTCCTACCTCATTCAGTTCCATTGATGCTCTGCTAACAAACAACGTCTTCCATGCAAATTTCGGTGAAGCTGAGTGCATTTAGGTTGATATACATCGAGGTGGTTGGTGTCAAGGCAACGCCTAATATTTCAAACCTCACAAAACTTGACTTTTTCATAGCACTTAAGAAGAAAATCAATGTTGAAGAGTAGATCATCATGAAAAAATGATGGACTTTTCTCATGAACGATTACCAATGACTTCAGTTCATCACTGAGTAAATCTGTCATTTCGTAAATGGGTAAAAGCAACATTGAATAGCAACATATCACCTCGAACTGCGGGCTCTTGAAACATGCAAGTCTTACGTATCCAAAATTGTAATAATTCAGTTATTAGGGAATGTTCACCTTTTATGAGAAATCAAATGACCTTGACGGGTGAAAGGTCGGTATAATATGATAAAAATACCAGCTAAAGAGAAATCGGCTATAAAACACTGTAGGTTCGGTGATATTTTCACTTGACATACAGTGTGAATCGATCGTCAATGATACCTCTCTGTAGGGAGAACAGGCTCCCGAGATAACTGGCTAATGAAAAGATTGAAAGACGACGGGTTCTGCCCGACTGACAAGTCTGTAAGGACGAAACACGTGTATAGGGCTATACAAGAGCTCTTACCAGACCACATGACGTGCTGGCTCGAATAATATTGAAGAGATCCAATACCGATATGTTTTTACCAAGCTAAATCATTGTCGGTTGATCACCGACATGCCGATCGTAGAAAGCCTGGTAGCAGAACAGGAGCGTCGGTAGGGTGCTTGGTTAGCAAGCGCCCTCGGAAAAGATGAAATGCGGGTTCGATTCCCGACCGACTTTTGAACTTTTGCATATCACTCAGCATTATTGTATATATAATGCTGCGATCATGCCACAGCTAAAAGAGCGGTGAATTAAAGAAAATTCACAGATTTCAGCCACCACAGATATTTCAGATTGTGGTCGATTGTACTGCAGAAAGCAGTTACCCTGCATACCACTTTTTAGCTAGTTTTGTAATATTTGTTTCTGTGTCGTTATAATTGAAGGAGCAGCTAGAAACGCAGTGATTAACGATTATGTGCAGCACATGGACAGTATCACTTGGATTGCACCAGCTTTTCTAAAGGGTCATTGAATCTCAAAGAAATGATAGCGGGAGTAGTATGCTGATAGGAACTATAATAGCTTTTGAACGATGGTAATTATCATACTTAATATGGTCGAAGTCATTGCACATTGCTTGACTTTTCCTTTGAAATAAAAAAAGCTGAACCTTAGATAACAAGTGTCTAACGATTGAAGAAGTCAAGGAGAGAAGCGCGCAAAAACTGGTTGTACTTTGCAAAGGACTTGTTAGTCGAGGTATTCGTCGACAACGAATCCGTCTCAAAAGTGGCAGTGATTCCTTGTCGAAATCTTCTTTACTCGCATTTGAACAACAGCATCACGACATTGCTGTCGCCTCAGCTTTTAGATAGTCTCATTTGACTAGTCGTTTTATTGGGACCAAGGATACCGGAGTAGTGAGTGATGCAGATCATCCGGAAATAAGTGCTGTTCCGCTAAAACACACCGTTCGAGAACATGGTACTAATGCAATGTCCTCTCCCAACTTCTCCTTATCATCCAAGCAGGTACATCTTGACTTGACTACTTCAAGATTGCAAGGAGGATCCATTCTGTCATCATTCTATGGCATTCACAGAGAAGATGGCAGTCATCAGACAGCAGTGGAAACAAAATGTGGAATGTGTGAAGACTTTAAGAGACCGACCTCATATAAACTCCGCCTTTGAAAACTAATGCACTTTGAGTTTGTACATGTTAAGCTGACACGATGGTGATATCAGCCGTTGACAATGATATTATTTTTGTTGTTATTTTTGCTGCTATGCGATAGCTAGTGTTTCGCTGAGCCGTCTTCTTCAGAGCATGTACTGTTTTGTTTAATGCTATCCATATTAATACAAACTACTTTTTCTCGAGCTTCTGCGAAGTGGATATAACTTCTTCAAAACAGTGACTGACGTCTCGACTGCTTCGCTTACCTCGAGGCTATGCCGTAGAATAGCAGTCAACTTTCAATTATCGCCTTTATGTTTTATTAATTCTACTAAAGTTTGGAGGTAGCGCCGTGGTTGGTGATGCGGGTATTAGGACGCAAGATAATGGGCAAGACTTTAGTTTGATCATTTCCGCAATAATCTCGTCAGATCAATCACCTGAACGATTAGAATTGCCTTAGCTCAACTACCACTTAGAATGAAATGTTGGGACGTTTGTGAAGGATGACGCAGAGAAACAAATCTAATGCTAGAAGTTTTGCGGTCCGGAGAGTAAATTGTGGTGGCTGATGACGGTTCGTGTAAAATAATTTTTTAGACACATTGTTGGTCCGCCTTCGCACTGTCTTTTCTTCACTATGCGGATCGCAGTACTTCTATCATTCAATCCGTTGTTTCGTTAACTTCTTGAACGTCGTAGAATAGCTGTTGAGCGCGTCTGCTTGCAATCTCAAATGTAGCCTAGCTGTAGCATTTTATTAGACGTTGTTGTTGACTGGGGCACAATGAATACGACTAAGATCACCTTTCTTCAGCAGTAATGTAATGTTATATATTCAATGAAGTTGAGTGATATGCAAAAACTTGGGTCTCGCGCGGAAGCTGAACCCGCGTTACATCTTTTTTGGGCGTGCGTTCTATCTACTGTGCTACTGGAGCTTCTGCTGTGAGTCTTCTGGCATACAGGCTATAGATTAGCACATGCCTCTGATGTGAGTAATACGCGGGTTCAACTTCCGGCTGAGGTTAAGTTTTGCTTAACATCCAGTGTTACTCGACATATAGTGATAACATCATAACAGTACTGAGAAAGGTTAACTCTTCAAGAACCATGAGGGACTTTTTGTGCTCGTCGCGTGACGCCAAATCTTACTCAGCTGTTGTAATGGCGGCGGCGCGTATCGTGGGAATGCAGGCGGCAAAGCAGAGACTCATACCTGCCTGACTGCTGCGCAAGCGAAGGCGCGACGCCGCCTGCTAATCAACGTTGGTTAAGTAGTTGAGTCCTCAGAGGGTGAAGTAGGCAGTTTTAGACCATTTAATATATTCAAGTGTTAATGGCTGTCAGTGTAACTCAATTCAACGCCAAAATGTGCTTATCGCGCTCTTGTGTCAACGATTGGTTGTTAACAGAATCGGTACCTTGTATCGCAAAAAGAATGAGAGGACTGACATCGCCGGTAGTGTACTGCTTAGCACGTCATCCCCCTTCCTCTAGAAAGTGATTCAGTGTAGGTTTGACCTTCTGGCATTTTGTTTTTCCGTCAATAAGTTAAAAGGAAGGATACTGCAGCTGTGGTACCGTCGATACTCGAAAAGTTTACGAATGATCTGTTTTCTAGGAAGTCGATATCACTTTCATGTTCAACTCACGAATTCTTGTAGAAAACTCGAAAACGTCTATGCGAAGTATCTTTGAGACTGAGAAAGAGTTGCTGGTTAGATGTGTTTTCCAGGAATGTAACATATCTTATCAAAATTTTTTGCAAAATAAGTCTTTTGTGGGTGGTCATACTTTTTGCCAGTATTACCTTTATGTGAATTTAAAAATTATACTCGCGGATGCTCGTTTTGCTTCCAAAATGCTAGCCTTTTTTTAGGAAAAATTCAAAACTCGATTGATAGAGGAGCTTGATTCTGCTGAATGGATTGAAAAAGGTCCGTGAATAAAAGGTTCGTATTGTGACACATGTTCTAAGTCTATGTTTATGCCATTTCTAAGCATCCAATTCAAACAGTGTTAAAGAGCTGGTTGATAGATTGGGCTATCAAACTTTCAATTTGTTGTTGTGGTTGTGAGCGTATCTCGGCAGTGGTTAGAGTACTCTGTGACGCACACGTGGTCGATTGTTCGATCTCGTGCTCAAGGCCCATCAGGCCTCCCATCCCTCCACGGTCAGAGAATGGATAATGGCCTGTCTGGTAGGTGAACAACACTGACTTGATTAGACTATAAGATTTCACCGTGCAAGTGAACGACTTCAGCAGTTGTCATTATTGCGAAAGCACTCTGGTCTTAATGTTGATTATCAATCACTTCTGCCATTCACAATGCCTTGCTGCACCTCATACTCTTTGAAAAAAAATGGAAAGCCTATGCCGAAACGGTGTTGGGAAACTTGTATCCTCGAACTGGATTACTTTCTAAGCCTCCCCTTCCTCTTACATACGAGTTCAAAAACTCATCACAACCTGAATACGTATTTCCCAAGCCGTGCGGCTTATGCAGAGATTGACCACATCTTTGTGAACAAAAAATCGACTTGATTAACATCGACGGCCTATATTCTTTAGTACTAAGTCGGATGACCACATTCTCCGTCAGAAGATCTGTTGTAAACAACAAAAATGTAAAGAAAATGTTGTCGCGGTACGAAAGAAAGCGACCTATGTCTACGACATGGCTAATGATGCCTGGTTTTAGCATCAAAACTGTATGATTTTAGTATCGTTCAATTGCGCATCTTCCTGCAAACATTTTGGTATTCAACTTGCCTATACTTGCTTTAAGGTGGAGCAGTCTTGGGAAGAAAATCGCTTGATACCCGTGCACGAATTTGACGAATTTTTTCATTGGTCCAAGCGAATTTGGTCCAAAGACTGCTCCATCCTGAAGCAAATAGAAGCAAATTGTATATCAAAGTGTTCACAAGAAAATAAGCAAATGAACTTTACCAAAATCAAACGATTTCATTGCAAAAATTTTATCAAAACACTAAAACGGCACGAACATTTAACACGACCTATTAGAATGTGATGATTGTAGAACAACGATACAGCTTTTTTGGCAGAGTGTCCTAAATTTTATCAATTCTTGAAGTTTTCCAGCGGCTGATCAAGAAATTAGGAGCGTGTTCACTATATCAGTAGTCTCGTTCATTGCGTGAACGGCCCGATCTGCCCAGGTGCAAGTTCGTTCCGCACTGGGTGCATCGGGCTTCTCATCCTTCCGCGGTTAGAAAATTAGCACCGAACTTCTAGCGAGTTCAATCCAGGAATTCACAGAGCAGCGCACTAGCACAATTAACCTAGGATCTAATAGAGTATGAACTTCAACGACATCCAGCGATGTTTGTGGCGAACACGAAAAATCCTCGAGCAGTATCCAAGGCGGCATACAAAAAGCGTAAAGACTTTTGAGGCTGGCGGGTACCAGGAAACAGCAGTGCAATAAGTGTCAGTACTCTTCTCCAAATAAGGAAAATTGCAAAGCGGTGCCGTGATGGTGGAATGGTAGTAAGCGTTCCCGGTTTTGGTGAAGAGCGTGTTCATCACTCAGTGTCGTGGTGATCTACTTATCATTGTTGAATCACTACGAGAGACTAGAATAGACTACGGCGTACGTATGCGTTGGACCATCAGTATGAGTATGAATAACAACTCTACATGATGCATCTCTCTGTGCTGGTTAACGCCGAGAGCCTGTAGAGTGTTATATATTGGAGCTTCGGACATTGCCAGATCACTTGTTAATATATTCAGATGGATTTCTGAGTTGGAGATTGAACAACTCGAAAGTAAATGCCTTGCCAAATTCAAAGAGGCTCTTCGTTCGCAAACAGTGATGAGCTTCTTCAAGAAAATGACTCGATTACAGATCAGTGGTAAGCGTATCTGGACCATATCTTTACTTCTTGATTACTATTTGAACCATTCTTTACTTTCTGCTGTCAGATCCTCTCACTACGATACAGATTTGTCTCCTCACTCCAGGATGCTATACTGTTCTTGGTGACGAGGATGCAGCTCAAATTTTGAAAAATGGAGATTTATGATTTTTGAGTAGGTTGTATGTTTCGCAACATCCCTGTGTCTCTGCTAATTATTTGTGTTTGCAGTTTTATTTTGAAGAAAATCAGTGGAATGAGGATGCTGGTGGCCAAATAGTTTATAGGAGGAAGGACGCTGAAGAGGCAGTGCGTTCAATATTCTTGAGTTAAACTTCTCATTCACCTTCTTTGCAAATACATCAGGGTATCTAAGAGTGCTGAGTGGTGTGGAAAGCATTCGGCTATAGGTAGGAGTTGAACCTGCATGTCACCCATCTCGGGGTGTGCACACTAGCACTACATCACCAAGGTCACCGTTTTGAAAGGTAGCAAAGCAATGGGCTGGGTGATGTATGGTTGCACACACCCCAGTATGGCTGAAACGTGGATTCAACTCAATCGAAGAACTTGCATATCTCTCAGTATCCTTGTATATATAATTATAACACCAGTATCCTGCTACAGGAGCTTTGAAATGAAAAAAATCCAAAGATCACACATTAAGGTACACAAAGAAGATAAACGGACCGATTATCGGGTTTTATCTTAAATTGTTAGTTTTGAATTACTCTTTCATTTACGAAAGTATGGGGTCAGTTATCGTGTGAGGATATCTGTTCTTAGAAGTAGAGTTCTTGTCTTTAGATACTTCGATGTCCTCCAGCAACTGACGCGATGGCTAAAGTACATCGTGAAAAGAACGCGTTTTTATCTTTTAAATAAGTCAATCATTTAGCCGGATCAGATCCTTTCTTTATTATTGCGTTATTTATACATGATAAAGTGGAATAATACTTTGATAAAAAGTTTTTGAAATGGACGTGTTTCGGCAAATTTTGCATTCCTGCAACGCTGGAATAAAGTGTAGAAGGTGTCTTAGTGCTTTCCTCCCATTTATTTGATTTTCACTCCCGCCGATGTGTACCATCAGTGACGGCGAAAAATGTACCATATTACTCAATCATTTTCAATCTTCGGCTCTAAAAACTAACGTTTTCCACATATTCAGTGCTCATCACAGCCCTAACCTTGCACAACCTATATAGGATTTAGACAGGATTGTAACCGATACAGTTCTGCAAGTTTGAACTTCACAATCTTTACATACTTACCTTTTGTATCCTATACAAACAGCGCATTTTGTGGTAGTTTCCAAAATATTAATTTGTCCCATAATTTTTCACACTAGAGAAGTAAGCACCAAATTTATTAATCAGAAGTAATTGAAATTACATGGTTATAACGTCTTTCAATTGCGCATTTTCTTTTGTACATTTTGGTATACAACTCGCCTATACTTGCACTAAAGTGGAGATGTATTAGGAGCGAATTCTCATGCACGAATGTTGCGTAGGAGAAAATGCTAGTTAATAGAGCTTCTTGTCGATGGTCCAGTGCGACTGACCCTCCAAACTGTACTCTCCAGCTTTGTACTTCATGACCCATTTCCTAGCCGTCCTTTTCCGCAACCGTATCATCTCCCAAGCTCCATTGCGCGCCGCTTCATTATCGTTTTCCACCTACGGGCCATTTGAGCGTGAATACCAAGTGAACTTGTTCCCAAGACAATTCCATCTTGGAGCAAGTGGAGGCACGCTGTATGCCAAAATGTTTACAGAAAAATGCGCAGTTGAACAATAGGAAAATCACGCAATTTCAATTACTTATGGTAACTAATTCGGTGTTTATTGCTTTAGTGCTAAAACTTATGGAACGACCTAATCATATAATAACAAACACACATCTCATTATCTTCGTTTAGTCATCAGTTGTCTAAAATATATTCTACCATGGTGATTTATCCAGAAATGTTGAGCGATTTACGAAGCTTTGAACATCAGACGGGAATCGAACCTGGACGTCACTTTATACGGGGCGCGCGATAACCAGTTCGTGCAATTAGTTAACACGCGTTATCAGAATAGGTGAGATGTAGGCTCGACTCCCGTCTGAGGTGCAAAGTTTTGCAAATTACTCAAAATTATCGGATATATAATCATAACGTCTTAGTAATACTAAAAAGCGCTTAAATGAGGATTCGTGTTATTTGCATATTTCAACATATTTAAATCTTGAAGTCGAGATAATTCATTAGATTTGCGCTCATCCGCAATACTATCCATGAATTTGGTGGCAAATGATTTAGCTGCAGTGCATTTCCTAGACGTCTTGCCGACACAGACGCTAATTTTGTATGTGTATCCGCCATTTGTTTTTGCGAGAACGCATTACTTACCAGTTGACCTAAACTTCGACAGCTTGTTGTGTAGGAAGGCTCATTTGATTTTTGTCGCTAATATAGGTGAGAAGATCGAATCTGCGAGATACGTAAAACCTGACATCGACCTTTTGACTATGCGCTGAATGTCATCTGATCTTTCATTCTGCTTAGATGGCGAGCAAGTTTCTGATGGATATACTAGGCCAAGGGGATTGCTGAGTTGAAAAGGTAAGCATTTAGCCGTACTTTCTGTGTTCCTTAAAGACGTCTTCGATCTACCCGGCTTTTTCGTTTTCCCCTTATACATAGGTTGTAAGAGATATTTTCAAAGTGGTTTGAGCTCAATGGCTAAAGTTCGCAGGGAAACTTCATTGCCGTGACTTCGATATGACTATTTTCATAGGTAATTCTCAATGGTTTGAAAGTAATAAGTATGACTAATTTTGGTGATTAGCGTGAGTAATTCAATAGTTGTAGCTAGTATTCCCTTCGAGTCACAACGACATTTGACTGGACAGCAATTATTCGTTCTGTTTCTTGTAACGGTTTTCATCAATTTTTTTATTAAATACTTTCCCAAATAACTGCATTATCTTCGCTAGCGATTTTATTATTTTGATTATCGCGTATGCAAACACTACGAATTAGCAAGGTCTCCAGAGCCGTATATATCTACTACAGTGAATAATCACTGAAACTTCTATGTCAGGCGTAAGGTGTAGCAAATAGGAATTTCCGACATATTTCAGGAGAAAATTCCTGTTTCCTCTGCACGGTAATGAAGTATTTTTGGTTCCTATCGAAGTTATAAAGCTGTGAAATACAAAACCGATAATCAGTCATAATTCTTTCTAGTTTGACTGCCACTTGCAGTGGTACGATCTTATAGTATACCCAATATGTGGAGTACTATGCAAAAACGTTTGAGTCAGACGGGATTCGAACCCAGATCTCACTCTTTCCGGGAGCGTATGCTAACCGTTGCACTACCGACGCCCGCTTTGCGCAGCACTCTTATTTACACTACAACGCGTTGTCTGGCATCAGCCAACCGTCGACGGTCTGACGGGGCAGCCGCTATCGGCATTGAACCCACTTGTGTTGACAGACATTGGATATCGATAATCAGTCATAATTCTTTCTATTTTGACTGCCACTTGCAGTGGTATGATCTTATTAGTATACCCAATATGTGGAGTACTGTGCAAAAACTAAAATTATGACTGATTATCGATATCCAATGTCTGTCAACTCAAGTGGGTTCAGTGCCGATAGCGGCTGCCCCGCCATACCGTCGATGATTGGCTGTTGGCAGACAACGCGTTATAGCGTAAATAAGAGTGCTATGCAAAACGAGCGTCGGTAGTGCAACGGTTAGCATACGCTCCCGGAAAGAGTGAGATCTGGGTTCGAATCCCGTCTGACTCAAACGTTTTTGCATAGTACTCCACATATTGAATATACAAAATGAGACTAATACTATATACGTCCAGGCTCTGAAGAAGGCGGGTCGCCGAAACGTCAGCCGAATTTCTACAACTGTTTTATCAACCTCGCGTCAGCTAATCAAGATAAGTTTTCTCCATTTTCATATATCAATTGATTATGCCGAGGTTTATAGAAAGTCGAACTTTTGAATTGTTACAAAATCGATATATATTTCACATTGGCCGCGCATTTCAACTAATAGTTCCCTGAAAGCAACAAAATCACATGAATGTGTGGGGAAAATCCTTTAGTATCATAATCATGTGTTTTATCTGGAGTGTTTCCGAAGCGGAGAAACAGTTCCTACTTGAATAACAGAAATCGCACTTCGCATTTGATCCGTCTCGGCGCCATTGATCGATAATCGAGAAACTTCCTCCACCCCACTCCGCAGCCCGTGAATTGGCCAGAAAACACGTGTCCGTGTCTATGAATCAGTATTACTTCCCTGCTGCACTGCTACGAAACGGTCTTTCCAGATATAAGCACACTTTGCAACCGGTGAATGTGACAATATCGAATGATCATTAGGAGTCTAAAGGAACAGCTCTGTCCTCCGACGAAAACGCGTATGTGAGACACATATTTTCCTTACGGGGAAGGGTTATAAAATGACTTTTTCAAGAAAGGGCCATGTGAAGCAGTAGCTAGAGATTTGAGCTCTCGAAAAATTACTAAGTGTGCAATTAAAAGTAATATGGATTGAATTAGAAGCTGAAAGTAAATATTTTGATCATTTGGGTATTCGGTAGGAACTAGATAAATAGCTAACCATTTGAATACCACATTTCTAATAAACTAATAATAAGCAAGGCCGATAAATATATGAATGAGTGATATTTTTTTTCTGGCATGATAGAGTTATTTTCAGTTTTTTTCATCACATGAATCACTATGAATACTTATTTACGTTTGGGATCCCTGAGTTCTAAAAGTGTTTTCAGTCGTTATTAGTTTTTCAAAGTTCGCTATTTAATCTATTCCGTTTCACCATCGAGGAGATTATTGACTGCATATCCGACCTGTGCCAAGCCTACATAGCAATTCTCACAATCTTCTTTCTTTGCTGTTCTCTTTATTGTATAATTGCCAAACCAACGTCGACCACAGAGGGACGTATGGAGAGGCTAAAGGACGAGAACAACAAAGAGCAAATTGGTTGAGCATGGAAGCGGATAGTGGACAAAACGAGGAAGTAGTCAAGAACTCGTCTCATCAGATGAACAGCAATCAGGCCGACAGTAGCACTGGTTCTCCTCACATCATCATCCACGTTTATCTCTCGTGTCAAAATCTCGTGATAGACATTAATACTTATGATCGTGCTGTCATTGTCATCCTATCAGAGGGAATAACCGCTCACTGCTCTGCCTCATGCACTCGCGATGGTATTGAAACTCCTAGTGGGACCACTGTTCGATATCTCAACATTTAAATCAGAGAAGAACCGACTGATCATCCTCGTATTTCTGACGCAAGGCGTCACAGCATTCTGCTTGTTCGTAATTTCCCAGGTGATCAACAGGCGACTTTCTCGAAAGTTTCTGCTTAAGTTTTACAAACAGTGTAAAATGACAAATAAGAACAATCCATTGTAATTTCTTTTGATCGCCCCCTTGTATAGATTTTACTGCTTACTTTTCTCTGATTAGTCTCTGAAATGACACGATCGCCTTTCAGAAACCGAGTGAAGTGTTGACACAGGTCGCATACTGTGGAGCAAGCGCCTGCATTGGCTTGGCAGATGTCAGCGTACTGAAGATTGCACAAATGGTGTATGGTCGTACATTATTCTCAAGCTTAGTTATTTTATTAAGCAACCAAAAATTCTATTATTAATGATTAAGAAGCTACTAAAGTTTGTGAGAATGTCTGGAGCCTTTTCAAGGTTGATATGTCAGGGGGATACGTACGTTTCTGCGGTATTGGCCGCTTCATCAGTGTCACATGCCCACACTGGAACCTACCTTGTAGCAGCGATGGGAGGACGTTATGACAATATCACGTGACACTGTGTTGACACCACTTTTTTCACTCGATGGGTTACGGATGGCAATAAATATGTAGAAATCCTTTCAATCGACTGTTTTTTAAACCTCGCTATCAAAATAGAGAGTTAATAGAAAGTTTTCAAATTCCTTATCCACATTTCAGCTTAGTGGTAGGCGAAAATTTTCAGGATTACATGTGACCATCAGAGGGAAAACATAAGTATATACGCTATATTATCTGACAATGTATTCTAAGCGTTTCTTGAGATCTGTTATGGGCACTTATACAGGACAGGACACGTGTTTCGACCTTATAGCCTCGTCAGTTGCTCGATAACTTTCGTTCAGCCAGTTACTCGGAAATCTGCCCCTGAATAGAAAAATCGACGACAAGTATTTTGCACTCATCGTATGGTGCAATAATCACCGTGGCGTTCTCTCAGAGTGATTGATTGTCGATCGTATGACGTATGGCTGTCACGCGAGCTTATGCAACAATCATGTTATCGGCTATTTTGGGACCTCGCTCAAGAACAACATGATCTGCAATGCCGAAACACGTCTCTTGCACTGTATCAGTGCCCATGAAAGACTTCACGAAAGGCTCAAACTGCATTGCCAGATTCTACTGACCTTGAGTGAGGTCTCAAATATATATATATATATATATACATGTATATATATATGTATATGAAGTTAGTCACTGTTTATGCCGATCCTTCTAAGAGGAAAAACAGTTTTGGAGGAGATATCATAAGACTGCAGCCGTTCTCGGCAAAAATCTTCATACCTGAGTTTGAAATAAATTATTCACATATTGTTGTGACTCAGCATGTGCTATGGAGGTATTTTGCGTTTATATATATATATATATATATATATATATATATATATTATATATGATATTATCATATATATAGTGTCTACATCGTTTCAACGATGTGGTTCTATGCCGGCTTTGACCATCTTCGTTGCTTATGCACCAACATCAAGCTATGACGAAGACGAAGTCGAAGCGTTCTATATGGACCTCAAAAAATTCTCCAGAGAAGATCATACATTCTTCAAGGTCACTGTCGGAGATTTTAACGAAAAAATTGGACCTAGAAGAACGTCTGAAGAACGTCACATAGGGACCCACGGACTAGAGTGGAATGAACAGGATGAGAGGCTATCTGAGTTTATTATGACGACCCAAACCATCCGTGGTAACTCACAATTCCAAAAGCCTCTTTCTCAGCGATAGACGTGGGAGTCTCCCAATGGAGAGTACCCCAACAAGATAGATCACATCTGGTAAATCGAAGGTTTTGCCTGAGTGATGTCGCTGTCGTTCCTAAACTACACGGGATCAAACCATCGCCTCCGCGCAACGCTCCGATTTTCGAGGAGAGGACAGAAAGCCGCTAAATTCAAACAACGAAGCCCTAGAACTACCATAAACTAAGATGTATTCAAATCATTAGTCGGCTCTTGGGAAGATACCGTGGTCGACAACATTGACGAAGAATACGATCGACTTGTTGAATATCTTCACGTTAGCGCTATGAAAGCCGAGAGTTCTATGGTCACGAAGAGACGCATGTCTCCGCAGACATTCGAGCTTATACGTCAACGTGGAATCGCACGAGCTGCAGGCAAGCGAAACCTTACGTCCGAACTTGCGAAACGCTGCAGACAAGCGATGAAAGAAGACCTCAAACAAAGAAGAGCAGCAGTTATGGCGAAGCTGCAGAAGCTGGGATCAGCATTCGCAAAGCTCAGCGAGGCTTCGCCAACTATAAGACCAAGATGATTGCACTCCGATACCCTGACGGGACACTTACAGCTTCGAGAAGGGCTATGGAGAAAATCATCCACCAATACTACTCCGATCTCTTTGCTAGCCATGTCCTCTTACCGTCAAATAAATTGAAAGAGGACAGATATGTCGTCCCACCGGTCCTCCCTTCCAAAATCCGACATGCTATATCGTCGGTGAAGAACAGAACAACACGTGGTCCAGACAGGATTAGACTAGAACACCTGAAAAATCTGCCGCCAGTTCTCATCAACACCCTGGCTCGGCTCTTCACTCGCTATCTGTCAGATTGCAAGGTCCCTAATCAAAGGAAAGCCAGCAAGACCGTATTGTTGTTCAAAAAGGGAGACCTTCACGACACAGGCAATTATCGCCCAGTCTGCTTGCTGTCCGTCGTCTATAAACTCTTTACTCGAGTCATCCTAAACAGGATTGACAGAACACTGGACGAAAGACAGTCATACGAACAAGCAGGGTTCCGAAAATGATTTAGTACCATAGACTACATTCACACAATTACAAGGCTCATTAAAGTTTCACGAGAGTGCAAACAACCACTCTGTATCACTTTCATCGATCTGAAGAAAGCCTTTGATTCAGTGGAAACAGAAGCGATTATAGAGGCTATGGATAACCAGGGCGTCCCGGCTCGGTACATAATGATCCTTCGTGAGCTTTATAAAGATTTCACGACCAAAATATCTCCATTCTGCAACAATATCACCATTGACGTAAGAAGAGGGGTTCGACAAGGCGATACAATTTTGCCAAAACTATTCACTGCCACCCTACAAAACGTCATGCGAACATTAGAATGGGACGAAATGGAAGTGAAATTGACGGTCGACACTTAAACCATCTTCGCTTTGCTGACGATATCGTTCTCGTAACACCAAACATCAGCCAAGCGGAACGAATGTTGATCGATTTCGATAACGCCTGCGGAAAGATTGGTCTTTAACTGAGTCTAACGAAAACAATGTTCATGAGGAACGGATGGATTTCTAATGCCCCATTCACGCTCAACGGAACGACAATCTCCAAATGATCCAGCTACGTTTATCTAGGTCGTGAAATCAACATGATGAACGACCTAGCTCCAGAGTTGAGCAGGAGGAAACGAGCGGTTGGGGAACGTTTAAGGGCATCGAAGATGTTGTAAAGAGGAGAAAGAACATCCGACTCCGTGCCCACCTTTTCGACTCGACAATTATCCCTGCGCTAACGTATGCAGCAGAAACCTGGTCGCTACGTAAGCAGGATGAAAGATCACTTGCCGTTATCGAACGCGCAGTCGAAAGGTCGATGCTAGGAGTATCTCGTATTTCGCAAATGAGACAAAGGATCCGAACTTCCGACCTACGTCAACGATCGAAAATCAGAGACGCCGTTCTACACGCCAGGATATCGAAAATAAGGTGGGCCGGACACGTGATGCGCTTCAACGACAACCGATGGACGAGAGCCGTTACCGACTGGATTCCTCGGAACGTTAAGCGCTTTAAAGGAAGATCACTAACCCGTTGGTCCAATTTCTTCACGAAAGCGATAGAAGAAAGATATGATGCTCAGCGAATCCCTAGAGCGAGGAGGACCCACTGGACTACTCTTGCATGCGATAGGGAAAAATGGAAGAGTTGCTGGTACCCGCTCGAGTCATTAGACGATCAACGGGACGACAGGTGATACAGATGATATATATATATATATATATACATATATACACACATATATATGCACATATACATATACATATCATATATTACATATATTGTGATGCTGGGCGCAGCCCGCGTGGAGCCGACCTCCGCTCCTCCTCCCCAGCTCTCTTCGGCGGTCTGCAGTAACACCCTGTGGAACGCCACAGCAAGTCTATCCTTGAACTTGCAAGGAGATTCGTTCAACCAGTATCTACTCCGTTGAAGAAGAAGAAAAACGCACTCAATGATAAAGGTACTAAGATCCACACAATAAACAAGAGCATTGTGATGACGAAATAAATAAAGTTTAAGGCATATATATATATATATATATATATATATATATGTATATATGCACATATATATGCATATATATACAACATTTTGTTGAAAAAAAAAGTGATGTTAGTATTTGGAAGCCCCGTGTGCGTTTTGAGATGAAATGAAGATAGCTTATGGAGTTGAAGGATCCGCTAAGCTTATTTGTAAGGTAAAAACTGTAACAATTAACTGGTTGAAGAATGCTTGTAGAATATTGGACTCAAAAGTAGGAAGATCAGAAAGCAGTAGTAGAGTTGACTAGACGACAAACGAAAGGAAATTTGAACGAGAGCATGAGAATATCGTATCATTAATCTTTTTATATTGAACATATTTACACCTAAGATCAGTTCCAATAAAGGCACATTTTCAGCAGCTGTCAATTCTTCAGAGGCATGACATATTTGCCGTATAGAGTAGCTTCAGTTGTACACGTATGTTTTTATTGTTGGGCTTCTCTGAATTGGTTACCTGGATTTTCTTGAGGTGACACAGCAGCACGTAGACTTCGTACTTGTGTGCATGAACTTCTGCGATTGTGCAACAGCGATGATATTACCGGCAATTGTGGCAATTGTCTGTCCAAACAACACAGTGAATAAGGTAGGTGATAAACGTGAGCAATACATAAAGTAGGTTCATTCACACATTTCAGTTTATTAAATTACTGCAAGAATTGTCATGTATAGTAACAAAATCATAGAGCCACCTTAACAAAGCATATATTTATTTATTCATTTAGTTAGCACTTTTATCAATTATATTCAATTGAACATCGCTACTATTCCGTTATCCGCCGTAGAAGGAAGGAGAATTTTTCACTGGACAAAATTTTCCACTGTACTTTTGATAGTCATTCAAAAGCTTAAATTTCGGGGAACTGCTATACGTGTTTGCTTTTGGGAAGCTCTTTTTACAGCACTCTTGCTCCAAAACAAAATAATGTTTCATACGCATTGCACTTTTTTCGTGTTTCCTCGAGAATTGCTCGTTTTTTAGCTGAACAAAACTCTTTCCTCAAGTTGATAGTGACCGTCAGATATTGTAAATCTCGAAGAGCTTAAAAATGTGTTTGTTTATAGAAAGGCTTTCTTACAGTGCTGCAGCAAAAAAGCTTCGCTTTTGACACACCTCGCAAGCCAGAACTCTTCCCTTAAATTATAAGCAACCATTCGATTAGGTAGTTTCGACGATTCCAACACTGCGCTTTTTTTCTGGGAAGGACCGTTGCAGGTCACTGTAGCAGGAAAAATATGGATCAGCTTCAAACACGTCACACATTGTTTTGCCTGATAGGGTCTACCTTGCTATTAAATTTAGGATCATTTCTTCGCCTTGGCAGATAATCTAGATAAAATATATGACTATGATGCTCGAAGATAATCTCTACACGTTGTATGCTTTTCGTGCTCATGCTTGAGCTCAACAGCCGGTTTTTTGGCAACATAAAAGGAAAACAAAAAGCGTGAGCCGTAGAAGGATAGAACAGAGCTTCTTCTACAATTCTTGAACAAAAAACCCAGAAGTCTTTGCGAGAGCAGGAAGGATTCCCAAATAAGTCACGAAAATTCTTACGATAGAGCGCGATACAGGTGAGGCATGTGTCAAATTTCCTCGCTTCACCACTGTAAAGAAGTCTTTTACAGACTAATATATTCCCAGATTTTCTGAGATTCACCCTGTTCAATAATTATTGCAACAGAATTGTGATATTTTGGTTCATGAAATCTTTTTATAGCTATACCTTGTAAGTTATACAAAGATTTTGCAGACAAAATATCGCCAAATAAATATGTCCCTCTGAAGACCAAACGGTACGCTTCATACCAAGCCGCGCGACGTCAAATTTCACTCTGCTTCTGTAATCGCGTCTCAGGAGAAGCAAGCGCGAATAGTGGGAAGGCAGCCACAGATAGCCAGGCATGCCTATGCAGACATGCAGGTGCTGTCATCCTGAGTATTTGAAGACCTTTGGAACTGTGGATGAGAGGTAACGAACCCACGTCATAACGGAATACTATCATCACGAAATGATGGTATTTTATTAAAAAAGCTTATACATAAATGATTCTAGCAAAAAAAAGCAAATCTATATGTTCCATACTTCATCTACATTTCTTATGCTTCAGCGAGAAAACCACATCGCTATAAGACGGAAGCATTTTAAGCTCGTACATAACAGCTGTTCTTTATCTGGTTGATCTTCCTGTAGTCATTCGATAGCTCAAGAAATGCCGCCTTTTGTTCTGGGCTTAATTTCTGGTTTGACCTTAACCCTGCCTTTTCTAATGGAAAAAGATAACGGTTTGCTTTCGGAAAGCGTTGCTCCAACTTTACAGCGTTTTTTAATAGTGTTTCGTATAATTAAATTATTTTTATGGGAAGGCATAATCGCTACGGAAAGATAGGATGTTAGTGTATAAACTTTCATATACGTATAAAGGATAAGGATAAAGCTCTCGGCGTTGATCAATCCCTGAGGGATGCGCCATGCATTCGACTTCAATTTTTAACTTCGTTTGAGGTGATTGAATGCACATCTGGCCTTTACAATGACTCGCGGTGGCCTTGCGCTGAACCGAGTCAGTGCTGCTTATCCTCCCAGACAAGTCTAAGACCTGTCTGGTACCAATTTACCGACCCCGGAGGGATGGATGGCTTGGTGAGCCATGAGCGCGAGATCGAACCAGTGACCTCGTGTGCGACGCAGGGCACCTCTAACCACTGCGCCATATGCGCCTATATACGTATATTGAGTGAAAATAACGCCCAGTTACCCATATCTCAATGAGAGGAGCGCAGATGGTTCAGTAGTTAAGAGGTGTTCTGAGTCGCACACGAGGTCTAGGATTTGACCTCGCACTCCTGGCTCATCAAGCAATTCATCCCAGCGGACACGGTAAATTGGTGCCAGACCTGCCTGGAAAAATAGTATAGCGGAAAATGTCAGGAACATCTCGTAGGAAAGCAGCCGCAGACAGCCAGTCATGCATCACAGACATGCAGATGCCGCCTCTTGCGGTTACCGTGTAAGAGAAGGCGCGACGCTGATCCTTACATTGATATTACTATTTACGTAAGAAGAAATGTTTACAAGGCTACACAATCTCGCCAAATTTATTCACTGCAACCCTCCAAAATTTCATGCTAACATCAGATTGAGGCAATATGAAAGTAAAAATCGACGGTCGACAATTAAGCCGTCTGTGCCTCATTTCAAAAGTTCGACTTTCTAAACCTCAGCATTGACGATTGATATATGGAAATCAAAAAAAGTTATCTTGATTGGCTGACGCGAGGTTGGTAACGTGGTAATACTAGTTTGGCTGACGTTTCGGCGACCCGTCTTTCAAAGCCTGGACGTATGCATTATCAGACTATTCGAATGATTCGTAAGGTCTTATCCGAGCATTGGCTAGGCCAGGTTAAAAAAAAGGTCGAATCAAGAAACGGCGCGAGCACGCGTGTGATGGCGACGCATTCGTCGTTCTGGTGTATTCCGTAGTCTTTAGCGTTTATCCAAGATACCTCAAAAGTCTTGCACGTTGATGTTTTTGATTTATGCGCTAGCATTGTGACATCCACATCAAAATGATCATAGTTGTGCTTTTGTGCCTTTTACAGATTTCAGGTTTGCTCTCCAAATGTTCTTTCATGGTGATGGAAAGTGGTCTGTCTGTTTGCATATATATTCCTCCCGATTGCCTTACATGTAATCGACTAAATTGTGCTCGATCTCATACAATCGCTCTCCTTTCCGTTAGAGCAGATTATACAATTTTTGGTGCTGCACATCGATCGTAAAATCTATTGTGGATCAGCTGATGGCGCAAAGTTGGAGGTGAAATTTCAACAACTACCACAGAATTCGCAACACCGCTATTTTTTAGGCACCTTTTAACCGCGCTACTAGTTTTCGTTTGATATAAATGGCGATTTGAAGGAGATTCCGTCTAGGCATGAAGCATTGTTACTTTAGCTCGCAGTTCTACTTTTTGAATTTTCCCGAGTGACTGAATCTTCGTAGCCATTGGAAGTGGCCGTTTCTGTAGCCAAATTTAACTATTCGTTCTTTTCCTCTTCTCTTGTTCTCACATTTTTTCGCAGTTCGGTACATGTTTTTGATAAGCGATTTTCCACGTGTGAAGGATGAGAGGAGAGGTAATCGACCTAAATGTTTTTGTTACTTGGTTTTTAGTACCATTCTGCACTGTAGCCACTAACCAAGAGCTACACTTGGAAATTCAAAAATGAAATTCGGCTCCCGCTGGGCTCCCTCGCTTATATTTCATATGTTATGACTGTCCGTTCAAGAGTTCAACCATTTGTCCATTTTTTCTTGTGTGAAACAGACAATGAAACAGTCGTCTATATACTGTCAGTAGAGCAATGGCCGGTGAACAAGGACTGGAGCCTTCACCTTATATATAAAAGCGATAGTAAGACTAAGTGCCAAACGTTCACCCATGGCTAGCCCCTGAGTTATGTGAAGTATTTTCTCGACCACCGAAAGATTGAACAACTGAGACATTGTTCTAGGACGGTCATTTAGTTGTTGATTTTGCGAAGCCATACACAATTATTTTTTGTTCATTTTCTGTGAGAAGTTCGAAAGTGGCTGCATTACCAAGTCATTTGATGCGTTTATATACTTACTCAGTTGAGGACTTTGACAGTCGGCCTTCACGAATTGTGCGGACTCCAGTACATCTTCCAATCGTCTCGTTCTCACGTGAGTGTCGTCCATGGCAATGGTTTCATTCGAGCATGGTCACTGGCGCGAGTTTCATACCATGATCGGTGGAATATCGGCGGGTGCGAATTTAGCTGATGCGAATACAGATATGAATACAGCTGATTAATTCTTCTCACGAACACATCAGCTCAACGTGTAGGTGGTCGTCCTCGGGGACGAGTAAATTCTTGTGACGTCCACTCCACAGTTCGTTTCGTCCATCTGTCGTCTCATCTTTTTACTATATGAGCGGCCCGTCTGTGCTTCGCTGTCGATGTGAATGCTTCTGGATCACGAAGATGCGACAAATTACTGAGATCTGAACTGCGCAAGCTGGCTAGGTGCTGTGAGTGCCGACTGGTTTCCCCGAAGGCATCGGTCAAGCGCTCTGTGAGTTCTTCGCAGGTAGTTTCGACGTGGTTGAAGTATCAGCCCACGTATCCGCTGCATAACAGAGCGCTGGCAGTACCGCTGAATCGAAAAGTTTAGCGCGTAGTTTGAGGTCCGTTATTTGATCGGTGGCTTCTTTGAGAGGTCCGAATGCGGCCCACGTTGCTTTCCTTCTTCTGTCAAGCTCCTCCTTTATGTTGTTCTCCATACTCAGTGAGCGACCAAAGTACACGTACGAGGAGGTCTCCGTAGTCATAGACTCATCCAGTCTGCTATTTTCGTTATTGCCCCATTGGTTTTTCATAAAGCCTGAGTCTCTAAGGATTCATGCGTAGTTCGATCTTCTTTTCCACTTCGTTAAGTTCCTTGAGCATCGTATCTGCTTCAATAGTCCTTTTGGAGAATAAGATAATGCCATCAGCAAACGAAGGATCGATAGGAATTTTCCATCGCTGCGCATGTCGTTCTCGTCCCAATCAGGTAACTTCATTATCCACTGCGATGCGGCGGTGAACAGCTTTGGCGATATTGTATCGCCTTGCCGAATCCCTTCTTCAATGGGTATTGTAAGAGGTTGATAAAAAAGCTGTATTTTTCTGGTACAGTTCCGGTAGTAGTCTAATAGTTCCTATATAGGACGGATCCACCCCTTGATGACAAGCGCTGATAGGCCTGCGTTTGTTTCGCAGTCGTTATCGAATGCTTTTTCATAGTCAATGAAGTTTAGGATCAAGGGCAGTTGGTATTCCCAACAGACTTCCATGACTCTCGACACGGTTGGGATGTGGCCGATGCGGCAGAAACCCTGTCGAAATCCTGCTGGCCCAACTGGTTGTGCCTCATTTAAAGTTCTTGATATGCGCAGAAGGATGATCTTCGTAAAAAGCTTATAAAGTATGCTTAACAAGCAGATTGGACGATAGTTGCGAAGATTCCTTCTTCACCCTTTTTGTGGATGATGACTATGTCTCTACTGAGTCTCTGGAATTTTTTCCTTTTGAAGGTAAGATATGATATGTGTTGCGAGAAGTACATGTAAATTATAATCTCCGGCTCGCAGCAAATCGAAAAAGATGTTATGAGGGCCTGAAACCGCCGAGAGCGTTTTTCATGTTTTCTATCGCGACTCCAACTCCAGAGGGCAGAATCTCAAGCAGTTTTTCACCAATGACGGTTACGAGATCCGAGACGGAGATGGTTGAACGGAGAAGATTGGTGTGGAATTTCTGGGTTATCACTTCCATGATATGGCAAGGGGTTTTTGTATCCCATCTTTGTTCTTCAATGCTGATAGCGTACACACAGATTCCAACGGCATTTCTTCAGATTAGAAATTTCTTGTGCTGCTTCTAGCAGTTCCTTCTGTCGGTAACGATGTAGATCCTCCTACAAAGTTCTTCTGCAGCTGGTATTTGATTTGAATCAAAATAAACGTGTTACATTAGGATGAAGCTTCTGCTTCCTTCGCTTTTCGAGCAACTCATTCGTGGTGAAGGAAATGCAATTGGCTCTTCTGGATTGAGCAACTGAAGCTAAGTCGGCACACATTTTTAGTCCTTCGACAAGCAGCTCGTAGTCTTCGGTCGCATCATCCTTAATCTGCCAGTCAAGGTTGGATGAAAATTCGTCCAGAGTGTTCTCGTCGTGGACAGTTTGACGAATTCTTCTTGATTGATGACCAGAATTCTTTTCCAGCAAACGGCCGAATCCTATCTTTTCTCGAAAAAGGCGGTGATCGGACCTAGTATAGAATGATGGCACTACGGTTGTGTCGAAAAATCACCATCTTCTGTTGGCAAGCATATGGTCGATTTTCCTATGCGTCGTGCGGTTTGCTAACTCTCATGTCTAGCTGCGCTGTTCTTTCTTCTGAAAAAGTGAATTTCCTTAGAAGAGACGTGTCACAAATAGGAATCTCCGTCGCAATCCGAATTTTCCAATACTGTATTCGCTCTCGTCAGCCACACCTAATCTGGCGTTGAAGTCTTTAACAACGAATTTGTACTACGCCTTATCATTACGGATAATTTCTTCCAACTGATGGTAAAACGCGTCCATTTCATGTTCGTTAGCTGTGTCGGTTGGTAAATATCAGTTGATGACAATAATTTTAGTACCACGCTTAAGTTGGAGTCGAAGAATAGCTAGGCAAGAGGAAAGGATTTCGTAAGTGTCGACGAGATGAGTTACGGACGGTGAACGACAAAACCTACCCCTCCGACATTTCGTGATGGCACCTTTTCTCTGCGAATTGCGAGTGTGCCGTTGTTTAGTTGACGTATGTCAATTTTCCTGGCTTTCGTTCCTTGCAGGGCAATAACGTGAAATTTCATGCGATTTGATGCTTCAAGAAACGAGTGCAGATCGCCGTCAGTGTAAAGTGTTTCTGCATTATATGTACAGAGTAGAAAACAATCTCCGTGGCGTGTCACTGCGTATTCACCACATCCTGTTCCAGTGACGTCTCAGGTATCCCTCGTATCCCGTGGTTTTGTGGTCTTTCATCGGTTGTTTCGCCGCCTGATACCACAGACGGGAGCATCGAGTGTACGGGGTACAGAGGCTAATCTTATTGCTGGTTGTGCAGATCGATATTCTTTGGATTCCTGACTTAACCTTGCAAGGGCGTTTTCAAGCCTTCAGATCTTAATGATGTCGTTTCCAAGAAATTTGTTCTGCATCCTCTTAGCAATCGGATTTCCTTTCAGTTGATTCGGAGATGACATTGAGGCCAAATCAACAAACAAAGTAGGAACGAATGAACAAAGTTGACCGACCGATCGAGGATGTTCTAGGACCCGAAAAGACGCTTCCAGGTATTGACGATGTCGTTTCCGATAAATATCTTTCTAGCAACGGATCCGTTAGTCGTAATTTTTACTCGCTGATTCGGAAAATAATAGAATATAAGAATGTAAGAGATGTTCAAACCTAAATCAATGAATAATGGATTGGAGAGAGTAGTTAACCGACCGATCAGGGGCCGTTCACGGCCGAACACCTAATGGACCAACCCACGTTTAGAGTGAGATAGCAAGTGACTCCATTACGTGTGAGTTGTTTGTTTGCGCACATTTAGGTGATCTTATATTCTAATATTCTCCTAATTAATAACATTTAATTATTGGGTAGATTGGTTGGTATGAATTTAAGCACCTGAGTTAAGATAAGGTTTGAAAAGCACGTTATTTTATCCGTTGATCCGTCTATACAGCTAATGATAGGTCTAACCTTGTATGTTGATGGATCAGTTGACACTATATCATCAGTAGATGTTAAACTATGTGTTTTCATTAGTAGGTATAGGACCGAGCAAACTGGTTTATTGCTGTCAAGCCTAGAGATAACTCGAGTTTCCAAGCCCGCTGCCTTTACCGTATTGACCCATTCTTTGTCTAAATTTTGGTAGTAGCGTCTATATTCCTTCTCAGAAGATCGACAATAGAGCGGAGCATCCTGGAGATGTTTCTCCATTATTTAGACATCTAACTGACTAAGAATTACTGCGAATTGCCCACCTTTATCAGTATCGGACAGACGGATAGATTTTGATCCTGTGAGCACTCTGATCTGATTTGGACCTTGTTTATGTTTGTGTGTTAGGTTGGAGCTCAATCTTATACATTGAAGGTGATCAAATACTTGTAGAGTTTTGTTTGAAAATACGAGAAAAAATAGGGTCGACTTCGTTTTTTGTCGCTATCTGGTTTTTGCCCTTCGCTGATGATATTGTCCTCAAATCACCAAGCTCAGCCTGGCGGAACGAATATTGACTGATTATTGAATATATTTGATTATTGAATATTGAATACTTCGATAGCGTTTGTAGAGAGAATGCTTTTCGATTAAAATCAACGAAAAGGATAAGAGAATCGAGAACGCAGTGAAAAGGATTAAGAGCATTCGAATCCGTGCTCATCTTTTTGACTCAACGGTAATCCTTGCTTTAACATATGTAGCGATTACCTGATCGCTACGTAAGCAGGATGAAGGATCGCTTGGTGTTATTTAACACACAGTCGGAAGATCGATGCTACGAGTATCCCACATCTTACTGAGGGAAAGGATCCAACTTCTCACCTACGTCATCGATCAAGGGTCAAAGACGCCGTTTCAAATTCCGGGCTATCGAAAAGAAAATGGACTCTAGACGTGATGTATTTTAACGGAAACCGATGGGCGGGAGCCGTTACCGACCGGAATTCTCGGGATATCAGACGCTCCACAGGAAGATCACCGACCCAATGATAGATTTCGATTATTTCCCTTATCCGCACCCTGTTTCGGCCCTTCAGAAAGAACGTATTTTTTAGCCGTTGTCAACAATTAAGTAGTCATGCGATAGTCTGTATCAAAAAAATTTGTATGGTGTATTTTATCTTTCAAAATGGGCTTTTATATTCTACTAAAATAGTGGGAATGAAATTTTGTTTTTCATCTAAACTTATCTCGCTGACAAAAGTTCTTTCCTTAAACATTCGATAACCAGACGATAGAAAAAATCTTAAGAATTGCGGTAGCAATGATGTTCTTGGCTTTTGAAACGGAATTCTTGATGCGCTGTAACAGCCAAAAGAACAACGGGTGTTGCAAAATTGAATTATTGCCATTATGCGTGCTTTTCTTCGACCCCTCGAGACAAACATACCTTTGGCTCTTTTTTTCAAATTCAAACAATTGTCTCTACCCCCAAATTTCAAGATTCCCATGGTGAGCTTTGTTTTCAATACGGCTGTATTGTTGCGATCCAAGAGCAATAAATTTGTGTTTTACATTGAAATTTTTCTCGTCAAACGGCTTTTGCTTTAGACCTTTCACAATGATTCCATAGCTTGAATCTTGTCGATTCTGATAGTATTCTTAGTTCTTGAAAGAATTTTTATTGCGCTACAGCAGCTAAAAGAATGTTAAATTTTGCGCTGAGCGACATCGACTTCAAGCCACCACGCTTTGGCGTATGTGGATAAGGTTTTGCCATATTAGCGCCAAGCCAACACGCTTTTACCTGTGTGTGAATAAGATTTCGCAACAAGAGACGCCAGTTCGCTGCACATCGGTTTCATTTCAATTGGTTTCTGCCGGTTTTTATCGAGTTCCATTAATTATGAGATTCATGCTCTAACAAGTGCTCAAAAAAACGCAGTCATGTTCCTATAAATGCATGGCGAGTATGAACCGAACGTCTGTGCAAGAAAGGTCATTGAAGTTTGCGTTTGGCCCACAGGCTTTTTGGTTGATCATACAAGCATACCCTCTTCGATTAATACACACCCTACGCGCAAAAGCGAAACCGCAGTATTATTTTGGCTGCTACAGCGCCCTAACAAGTCTGTTTCAAAATCCAAATACATCATTAGTACCCCTGAGATTTGTTTTATCGGCTGTCAAAATTCTATAGAGATAGCTTTGTTCGGCAAGAAATGTTTGACTGAGAAATGAAATGTAATTTTTTTTATGCTTAGAAGCAAA
The DNA here is from genome assembly GCA_019055375.1 of Parelaphostrongylus tenuis. Lineage (NCBI taxonomy): Eukaryota > Metazoa > Nematoda > Chromadorea > Rhabditida > Metastrongylidae > Parelaphostrongylus > Parelaphostrongylus tenuis. The sequence continues at coordinate 38,842 of JAHQIW010000358.1, forward strand.
GCCTTTAAGAAATAAATTCTATCTTTCAATTCATTTTGATTCAGGCCATCAAATGATTATTTAAACATTAGAAACGACAAAAAACGGATCTTTTTGGGGAGCCGAGACAGGGTGTGCATAATGGAGATAATCCAGTATTGCGAAACCCAATTTTCTTTTAGCTGTTACAGCGCACAACGAAGTCTGTATTATAAATTATAAACCAAATAGATCATTGTAATCCTTAAGGTTTTAATCTATCGACTGTTCGTCAAAACTCTATAGAAAAGATTTGATCAGCGAGAAATGTTGTAATAAGGAACGAATTTTGTTTCTGCTCTCTCAGTGCAATGTTAATGCGTTTTCAAAGATTAAATACACTGCTCAATTTTTTCTTGAATTAAGCTATCGTATGACTACTTGAACATTGAAAACTACTAAAAAATAGGCCTTTTTGAAGCGTCGAAGCAGGGTGCAAATAACAGAAAAGTGCCCGATTTCTCCATGAAAAGGCCTAGAAGAAATATGATGCTCTACAAATTTTTAGAGCAAAGAGGACCACTACACTAGGTTATCTTGAACGCGATAGGGAAAAATGGAAGTGTTGCTGGTGTCCGCTTGAGTCATTCGACGCTCAGCGGAACGACAGGTGAAGGTTAGGAGTAAGCGTGGTCCAGCGGAAGGCGATATAACATTGAAGCGCGCAGCACGAAGAAAATAGTATTATTTTGAATGCTACAAGAGTGCAAGGAGGCTTTTCTGAAGCCGAGTCGATTTTTGAACTCAGAGAAATTTGCGCTTCTTAATGGTTAATGATAACACTGAAAATACGCTTTGTAGGGAGAAATATAAGCGTGACAATGTTAAAAGCGCGCTGTGCGTGTGAAAAATTGTATTATCTTAGATGCTGCAGCATTGTTAAAGGACTTTTTGAAAAAAAAAACTCGTATAGTAGTCACCGGAATTGAAGTTTTCGCATGACTGCTGACATTCTTATGAAAAGTTTCTGTACAACGAAAAACTCTCTTTCATCATTCTCTGACGGATAGCAGAAGCATCTTTCCGCACAGTATTATTTGGGAAATGGAAGTTGTGGATGATATACGAAAGTGCTCATTGTTGTAAATGCAATAACGAAATTAACGTTTTTAAAGAGATAATAGGAATAATTTTGTGCTATTGTTACTTGTCTAGAAATAAAGCTGAACTACTGTAATATTATGATTTCAGTGGTCGACTCTACTTCTTGACTCAACTGTGTTCATCGCTATAACTATCATTCCATTTATGTTTGTGGCCAGGGACAAGCCAGCCGCATGTGCGAAAACATCAACCGAAGCTTCACAACACTGCTATCTGGCCGCAGAATCAGAAGATAAAATCGTGCCATCAGCGAGTGTCAGAAATGAATCTGACCTGTAGTTGAGTGTAGTAATGACGCAGGTCGCTTCAGAGTCGTAAAGCATATTTAGGTGCCAGTTCAAACAATTTCCCAGTTCGATGCCCATTGAGTGATCAGTTGAATGTAGTGGATGAGAGCTCCCTGAATATGCGTCAATTTTTACGCTGTGCCACTTCTGATCTTCAACTCTTCTGATCATCTCACTACCGTGCATGTAATTTGCTCCAGTCCTGTTTTGCCCAAATATTTTGTAGTTTTGCCTTATAGGTTATTTAATGATCATAAATGTTTGTTTGAAATAAAGTAAACCGCCTTTATTCCACTCGTAATAGATACTGTTTCACATCACCAATGGAGATTTGAGTGAGCAGAAAAGAAACATAGTTTTTTATTTTCCCATTAACAGACTCTCATCAAACTTTGGCAAGAACAGTCAAAATCTTCTTAGATTACTGAGCCATCGCGAGGTCGGACAGCTCGTACTGATTCGAATGCACAAGCATTCTAACTTCGTCTCCTCTTCAGCTTCACACACCAATAGATCTCTGTGGTAGGAGGCTTGAGCAATTCAATTAATATCAGTGGATACAAACTTATTTATCATGCAACTGAGAGAGTAAAATCTCAAGCTAAAAAGATTGGTTTATCTAAAGTGCGCTCTACTAACAAAAAAGATATCTTTATTTGTGTGTTACTTCAACATCACAACTGGATTTTTTGCTATTACAGAAAGCTTTCAGTCTGAGGCAAGCTTTATGGCACAAAAAAATATATTACTATTGGAGAGATTGTTATAAACGTCAGCAAAAATGAGCGCCCAACTGTAGCAAAAATCTTTACTTCTCAATATGCAAGCTACAACAATATAAAATTAGATCGTTAGATAAGTTGTGGAACCAGAGCAATAAACACCAAATTAATTGATCAAAAGCAGTCGAGATTACGATTCTAATATAGTTCAATTGCATATTTTGCTGCAAGCAATTTGTTATACTATACCTGCTTTAAGATGGAGATGTCGTGAGAACTGATTCGCTTGCTATTCATCCATGAATGGCGCAAGGGTAAAATGCTAGTGAAGCGGCGCGTAAGATCAATGGAGCACGCGCCATTCTTGCATGAGTAGCAAGCGACTTAGTGTCAACGACAGCTCCATCTAAAAGAATAATAGTTAAGTTATATACCAAAATGTCCACAAGAAAATGTGCGATTGAACGATCAAAAAATCATGCAAAAAAATCTAATTGTATATAGCGAAAGGAAAAAATCTCTTCTGTAATTTCGCAGAGTTCTCAACTATTGGAGCACAGCGGTAGTTAAAAAATTTCTGAGTTGGCGATGAATGATATCGTGCGCCGTGTGTGTTCCTACCAACAGCGGTACTTGAAGAATTAGTTAGAATCTCAATGATGTTGGGTAATAAATAAAACTTTGAGCACCGGAAGGAAGCTGAATCGCCCGATATCCATGGTTTACTTTCCTATTCATGAATATTACTTAACATTATTGGATATAAAGTTGTTACATCACACAACTGCCAAACAAGCAGTTGAACAGAAAAATTTTCTTGACTTTCCAATTAGATGGTCTGAAAGCAAATAGTAACAACTCTGGATTGCAGCACTCAGTACACTCTTAGAAGAATCGGAGTTGAATGGGGTTTCTCTTCGTAGTACAAGAACTGTGTATTTCAGATCTTCTCCGTAACGCTTCAACATATCAGGTTAATGTGACTTCATTTTCATTTCTTGATCCAGTTACTGCAGTATCTATAAGGTAGCTACTTGGTACACTTTTTGTGATTGCATGTCTTGTCCACTTGATGTCACTCGACTACAGCGTTTTATGTGTTAAACTTTGGGATAATTTAATCTCCAATTATATTCGCTATGCACAAGATTTCAAACGCATCGTCTAACTCAGATCCAGCGTTATTGGATGAAGAGAGTGGGCGAAAGCGAGTAGATGGGTATTCTTGAACTCACTGAGCGATAAAATAAGATCATGCCTTCTCTTGCAGAAAACTTGCGACAAAGAAGAAGGTTGGCGCATTAACTGTCTGTGTGGAGATCTTATCCATCATCAGGCAAGTCGTCAATAATATTAGACACTACACAATGATCTAAATTGCGCAAACTAGTACATTACACCAGGTTTTTTGTAGATATCGTACAGCGTGAGCTTGAGTCCATACTTGTGCCTTATCTCGAGAATGTGTCTCAACGTCAAAATGCGACTCAAACTTCTGCTGAGGCTCCTATTAACAAGTTCGAGTAGTGACATACAAAAAACAGTAGGCAGGACGATTCATTAAATGAAGTAGAGTATATGAAATAAAGACAAAGCTGTGGTGGGAAGAGGACGGCAACATTAAAGAGAACACTCCGGCCATTTAGAGACCATTCATACCGTATCTGGAGGCTTCCACAGAGGGTTTTTTGCCAACGAAATCCAAGTCTTCTTAGTATACTTTGAAAGAAATTCGATTTTTCTTTCTGAAAACCTTAACTTTAAAAAAACGGAAATTGCAGGTCACTCTTTATAAAGGTTATTCTCTAACAAAGAAGGAGAAAATCTTTTTTATATCTGTGATTGATTATTATTTTCATAAATCAATTCACCTGTATCACCTATGGTCTCGTTGATAGTCCAGTGATTTGAGCGCATATCAGCAACACTTCCATTTCTCCCTCTCGCTGCGAGAGTAGCCGACTGGGTTCTCCTCGCTCTAGGGATTCGCTGAGCATCATATCTTTCATCCATAGCTTTCGTGAAGAAATCGGACCAACGGGTAGGTGAGCCTTACTGTAGAGCGCTTGATGTCCCGAGGAATCCAGTCGGTAACGGCTCTCGTCCATCGGTTGTCGTTGAAGCGCATCACGTGTCCGGCCCACCTTATTTTCGATATCCTGGCGTGTAGAACGGCATTTGTGATTTTCAATTGCTGGCATAGGTCGGAACTTCGGATCCTCTCATCTCATTTGCGAGATATGGTATACTCCTATCATCGACATTTCGACTGCGCGTTCAATAACGCCAAGTGATCTTTCATCCTGCTTACGTAGCGACCAGGTCTCTGCTGCATACGTTAGGGAAGGGATAATTGTCGAGTCGAAAAGGTGGGCACGTAGTCGGATGTTCTTTGTCCTCTTTACAACATCTTCGATGCTCTTAAACGTTTCCCAAGCCGCTCGTTTCCTCCTGCTCAACTCTGGAGCTAGGTCGTTCATCATGTTGATTTCACGACCTAGATAAACGCAACTGGATCATTCGGAGATTGTCGTTCCGTTGAGCGTGAATGGGGCATTAGAAATCCATCCGTTCCTCATGAACATTGTTTTCGTTAGAATTAGTTGAAGACCAATCTTTCCACAGGCATTATTGAAATCGGTCAACATTCGTTCCGCTTGGACTGATGTTTGGTGTTATGAGAACCATATCGTCAACAAAGCAAAGATAGTTTGATTGTCGACCGTCAATTTTCACTCCCATATCGTCCCATTCTGATGTTCGCATGACGTTTTGCAGGGTTGCAGTGAACAGTTTTGGTGAAACTGTATCGTCTTGTCGGAACCCCTCTTCTCACGTCAATGGTGACATTATTGTAGAATGGAGATATTTTGGTCTTGAAATGTTCATAAAGCTCACGAAGGATCATTATATACCGAGTAGGGATCGCCCTGGTTATCCAGAGCCTCTATAACCGCTTCTGTTTCCACCGAATCAAAGGTTTTCTTCAGATCGATGAAAGTGAGACAGAGTGGTTGTTTGTACTCTCGTGAAACTTCGATGAGTCTTGTAATCGTGTGGATGTGGTCCATGCTACTAAATCGTTTTCGGAACCCTGCTTGTTCGCATGGCTGTCCTTCGTCCAGTGTTCTGTCAATCCTGTTTGGGATGACTCGAGTAAAGAGTCTATAGAAAACGCACAGCAAGCAGATTGGTCGGTAACTGCCTATGTCCTAAAGGTCTCCCTTTTTGAACAACAGTGCGATCTTGCTGGTTTTCCATTGAATGGAGATCTTGCATCCATTGAATGGAGATCTTGCATTCTAACAGTGAAGAGCCGAGCCAGGATGTTGATGAGAACTGTTGACAGGTTCTTTAGGTGTTCTGGTCTTATCCTGTCTGAACCGGGTTTGTTTCTGTTCTTCACCGACGATATAGCATGTCGGATTATGGAAGGGAGGATCGGTGGAGCTACATATTTATCCTCTAATAATTTATACGGCGGTAAAAAAACATGGCTAGCGAAGAGATCTGAGTAGTATTGGTGAATGATTTTCTCCATAGCCCTTATGGAAGCCGTACGTGTCCCGTCAGTTTATCGGAATGCAATTATCTCACTGCTCTTCCATCTCTTTTGAGTAGCAGCGTATAAAATTACAAACATTAAACCATTCAATATGTTGTAATGAATGAACCAACTTTTTTCTTACAAAACAGATCACGTTTTGTGATATTTGTGTAATCGAAATATTGTGAACTTAATTTTGCTGCACAACGGCACTCGATTCTCGGAAATATTCAATGTATTTTGAAAGCTGTCGAATTCCAGAGATTGTGAAATTTGCATATTTTGAGACTACTTTTTCTCTAACCTGAGCATAACCAATCAGTATTTTCTTAAGAAACTAGACTAACATGACGCTTTTATGAAGCTTTATCCAACTAATATCCCGGTGCCTTTGTCTACTTTGGGGCCGCGTTGATTGTGCTACTATCTACTTGTAACCGTTCTGGATATTAGTGGAGTAAATCGCTGATCGTATAAATTGATATTGATCTAAAGAAAAAAGTATAAATAGAATGTTTTATTTATTGTCATCACAAGCACAACATATTAATGTGTCCCTTCATTTATTGTATGGTGGACTCATCAAATATCCTTTCACGTAACCGAAAATAAGATTTTCTACGAGTTCTGCTGAACGTTATTTCCGTTTCGAGAAATAGCCAAGTGTTGACTACTTTGTTTTCGGGTTATATTCCGTCATCCGACAGGGATTTGTCGAAGACAATTTTTTGTAGGCAAGTAATTTTCTTTGGACTCTTAATAACCACTCGATGGCTCAAATCTCGGGCATCTGCTCCATGCACTTTTCCAAAAAGGTTTTTTTTACAACTCAATAGCACCATAAACAAAACTGTGTTACACATGCGTTGAATGTTCTTCGCGTTTTCCCCAGTTATTGCACGTAATTTTCGCAGGACAAAACTCATTCCTTTAAACTGCTAGTAATCGTTCAGCTGCTTAAATTGGAGCATTTGTACATTTTTGAATTTTCTGAACTCTACGCGACTCAATTGTTGATAGTAGCTTGGAAGAAGCTTTGTACAGTGAAATTGAAGCGCGGTCATGAGAAAAGAGGCCGAGCATGTAGAACACAATTTTATCTCTAGTTCTGAGAAAAAAGAGAAAGGACAGCTTTTCACTAGGCGTCGATTCCTCTATAGAGGATTATTTAGCAACAGGAAATCGACTAAACTGATGGAGGGAGGTACTGATGAGTCCCAATAGGACGAAATAGGCCCCATTATAGCGCTAGACCTAACAGCTCAAAGCCTGTCATATCGTCATCAGATTATATCGTTTTCAGCAAGTCTATAAAAAGGTGGAAAAGTTCTTGTTCAACAAGAAACTGTGGTTCACTAATCATTGCCGAATAACGGAAAAGAATCGTTTTGAGTTCTTCCTCCCCAACTGAGACTTTCTTATGGAATCAGCACTTCTACACATTTTTGACGTAAAGATAAAAGTTATAACAGCTACTTAGTGAATCTCTCTTAATTTTTATAAATTCCAAGAAGAAAATTATAGTAAACTAGCCCTAGCTTTGAAATTTATTCAATTGCGATCATTTTCAGTTTTATTTTACACAATGTGAGCTAACTTCCCACGAGCCACTGGCTCATTATATTAGTTATTCTCATAACTTTCGGCACTAGAGCAATATATATCAAATGTATTGACCAAAAGTAATTAAAATTGCTTAGCAGTGCTATTTACTAATGTTGCACTCATAGAATACGTCATCCTTGGGTTTAAAAAAGTTGTCTATACTCGGTGAAAATGTTTGATGCCTCAAAACTTCTTATTGCTCAGGAAGTACTCCAGCGACTGGAAGACGTGATAGCCAGACGGCGAGAAGTCAGTACTGCACGCCGCACAAACTAAGAACTCTCAGCCCAGTTCGGTCAACTTCGTTTTTGTTAATATGCCGACATACAGCTCTGCGTTGTCTCGAAGCAGGATAAAACTGACGTGAAGTCGACGTAAAAGGGCCCGATTGTAGTAGTCCAGGTGCTCACAGAAGCACTTGGCGTTGATTGCCTCTTTCACTGGCACCACGTCCCAATGAATCGGCCCGGTCCGCTCCCAAAAGGTGATGGCCAGGCCTTTGCGCAAATCGATTTAGACGTGTTCGAGTTCCTCATTGGCTGGTGACAAATTTCTCTTTGCACTACGTTGACTTTCGCAGATATCCACTTTTCGTCGGCAGTGATGGTGATTTATGGATTTATGGAGGAAGTGATTTGTCGATGAGTTAGACGGAAATGGAGCGCGAAGATGACGACGAAGAGCTTTCTAAACTTGCCTTGCTTTTAGCAATTTTAATTACTTGTAGTTGATGAATTTAGGGCTTATTGCTCTAGCGCTAAGATTTAGAAGAAGATTCAATAGTAAACAAAACAGTTTGATTTTTCTGTCGAGACAGGGTATCACAATTTATAGATGAGTACATTTTTTGTGGTAGTAAGTGAGTAATATTGCATCACATCAAAGTTCATAGCTCCTTATCAATATACATTGGAGAAAGATAGTGAAAAAGATTTTTTTCCGAAGAAAAGCATTTTAATGTCATCGCGAAAGAATAAAACACACTGTGCAGTCCTTTTGTGAAACAAAGACGAATATAGTTATCGTGATGCGCGATCTAACTACTCAACGATAAACCTGTTCGTTAAAAAACCTTCTCCCCCCTATCCTTGGACTTTCAATAACCATTTAATATCTCAAATCTTGGCAAATTCAATGTGGCATTTGGAATCAAAAAACGTCTTCTTGAAATTCTGTAGCAGTGCAAATCATTTACGTTTCACGTTGCGAGAGCACTTTTCGCTCTGTCACGGTTTGTGGGTGGTTTTACAAAAAGTGATAACACACATTCAAAAACTCGTGAAACAGAGTTTTTGAATTCAAATTTGTTTATTTAAAAGGTTTTTTAGAGCGGTAATAATATTTCGCTTTACGCTAAAGTATACATTCACCTGAAGTACAGAATATCGTTAGCAATTACAAAATTTTAAAAAAACCCGAAAATCTTTCTGAAATGAAAGGAAACTTTTCTGAACAGATCTAAAAATTGCGTCGTTTCCGTGCAGCACTTTAAATCGCCAAACGCGCCGTGAGTCTCGTTTGTTTTCTAAAAATTTCTTTCCACTTTATAAAACATTTTCCAGCTTTTCGCATTAGATTTTCAAAGGAAATCTTGCTCTATCGTTCTACAAAAACTAGCGTCCTTATTTTCCTTCTATATCGCTGCGATGATATGTGAAGAATCTAGCAAAAAGTTCAAGCAGCGGCCTACCCCAGATCTAAAACGTATTTTTCCTCTCACTCATACAGCGTTGTATGAAAATGTTTACAAAAATCAATTTTAGCACCACAATAAGTTGGTATTCGAGTGACTGAATGAATTTAAGTTCAGACAAAAGCCATCCGCAGGCCATACATGAGCGAAAAATTGAACCGGTTGTAAATTTTATTAACTGCTGTGACTTATTAAGAAAACCCTCTTAAACCCAGTGTAGTAATGAAATCAACAAGATTTTAAACTTTTAGTCGAGTCTGTGAAAATGTTTAGAGCTTTTCGAGGTTGGTACGTCAGAGCCATACGTACGTTTGGCCGGTGCTGTCTCTTCATAAGTGGCTGATGCCCTATACTTTTTCTATACCAGGAACGAGGAGACATTTACTTATGATGATAGTACGTGATAATGTCTTATTACCATGTTTTCCGTCATATTCATAACCAGCCGTAGTCCATCGACTGAAAAAATGGTGAAAATACAATATCACGTCCTATCACCATAAATAATGTCTCCCCATCCTTGATATAAAGTAGGCAGTGTTTGGCGTGGGCCACTGATGAAGCGGGAGACACCGCCGAAACGTACGTAAGGCTGTGACATGACAACCTCTAAGAGGCTCCGACCATTCTCACAAACTATATTGAAGACACAGGCATTGAATATATTGTAAAGAAGGCTTTCAAATGATAGTATACCAGTATGCTTGAGGCTAGGTTTGAAACCAATCGTTGAGATGGATCTTTCGAATGAGTGTCAGAAGTATCAGAAGGAGAAAAGCTCCATCTAGTAAAGAAGGCCCTCAAATAATCTTGTACCAATCGAATATTGGTACCCGCAGTACCCGAGTGGAATAACCATAGGACTGGTGAAGTAGAGCGGAAACTTAAAACCTGATGATATGAAAAATATAACCGAGATGAAAGTTAATTACACTCGCATCAAACATTCTTGTTATTATATTTCACAACGTACACTGTCACTCAAACAAAAATCAGGCAGCAAATAGATGGTTACTTCATGATTTTGATGACCAACGTTTTCGCAGGTGACATAAGTGCTCAGTAATGAAATGACATTACTAATATATCGAAAGACCAACTTTCACTCAATCTGAGCATGAATATCAAGATTGTCTTATGATAGTGACCTGATTTGAGACAACACGCCTAATTTTTCCTCATGAGAGTCTAATGGCCCTGAGAATGACAAAACAAGCGGCATGTTAGCTATCGTTCCAAAAGAATATGTATTAACCTCGCTTAAGTTTCGAAAAAATCGTCAACAGGACTATTTACGCATTACTATTAGTCGTTAAGTAAAGTAGGTCCGTGATTGTTTTTACGATAACCATTACTCTTTCATATCACTAGTGAACATTATAAATTCTTGCTATTGATTTTTTTCACTTTGAAGTGGCCTCTTTCTCAGGTGCTATGAAGAAATCAAGTTTCGTGAGGTTTGCCATACTAGGAGTTGCCTTGATAGCATTTACATCGATGAATGCTAACTTGAATATTCTCGGCTTTACCGTAATCTGCATGGAAGATGTCGTTCACTCGCAGAGCACTAACGAAACTGAAGAGGGTAAGAAGTTTTGAAGAGTAATAGAACCCACAAAGGCCGATGTCTCTATAATATCCACATGAACGGTTGTGTCGCATCGGTATCACATTGATCACTGGCGACAACTTCAATCAATTGAGGATTTTTAGAGACATTGCCCAGATGATTTGGGTGAGATGTGATATTTGCAGCAGATCCGGAGTCTTCCATAGCGATGGTGAAAAGTCGTGGACAACAAAGATACATTGTTGAATAGTTATTGTTGCTTTTGCTGTTAATTTGCTCATAGAAACAAAACTTTCAAAATTTTCAAAACTTTTTGCTTAACCTATGTTCAGCGGGAATACTACTTAAGCTAACCGATCGCGGAAGCAAATTTCAATTTTAGCACTCTAAAAGGACTAAGAAAAAAGAGTAATCACCTTTGAATGTGAATGCCAATTGAGATATAAGCTAGTGATCATAAAAAGCACTAACTTTGAGGAAATTTTGGAAGTTAACGTTGATGGTCGGGTGACGGTGTACTAGAATGACCTATTTGTTTGGGAAAATTTCCAATTCTTCAGCCGTTCCTTAAGATCTGGAATAATGTAATAAAATGGAAAGTAGGGTTCTACTTTGTAAATATAGAAGCGTTGAATCTAATGCAGTTTGCAACAAGTTTCTATTTCAGGTCACTGGCTGAATGATCCCAAGAAGAAAAGTGTGTTGTTTTCTGTTATTGCAATAGGACAACTGCTAGGAACTTTTCCTATCGTCTCTCGTATGCGAATAATGGGAATGAGGTAAGTAATACCTATGAAAACGTATTCATATTGTCTGTTTAAGAACGATGGAACTGTTTCGTTTTAAGGTACACCTTTTCAATTTACGCAATCCTATCAGCCATCGCGACACTAGCGCTCCCATTAGCTGTCGAACTTGGGCATCTTTTCCTCACGGTCATCAGATTCATTCAGGTGTAGGATCCTAAATTATTATGGCTTATAAATGCTAAAAATAATTTTTACACAATGCTCAAATAGAAATTCCGTGACAAAAGGCAAGTAGAAATAGTAGCTTTTTACCTTTCATTTCGATTGCTTCTTGAGAACACGCTCATATTTCAATATGTCTGATAGTTATTTTCGTGCCATGCATGTTGTTTGTCAATACACGTGTTTCGGCCTTCCACCCTCGCCACTTTCATGGTACATTTCGCCTAAGCCTATCCCTTTCAGGGGAGAACCCTCGTACATGATGAATCGCAGACGAACGTTTAACACGCTCCAATAAGTGATGAAGTCACCCAACAGGCGGTGTTATGCACTGGATTGTTTTTGGCTGGTAATCGCGAAATATCATACATTCCGTCTAGGTGTTTTATGCTCGGACTATAGACACCGTGCTACTGAAGATGTTGCAAGGCCGAAAAACTGTATTGGACTGTATAAGTGCCCATATCAGACCACATGCTTGGCTCAAAAAAAAGAACCATCAGGCATATAGAAATTTTTTAAGTGTTATCTTACAGAAAGAGTTGTCATCAGAAAACTGCCAGCATTCATTGAAAAATTTTTTGATTCAAAAGATAAAAAGCGGCGTCTTTACATGAAAGAAAGAAGAAGAGAGAAAGCAGATAGAATACTGCAGCAAAACTATATTCCAAAGCGATTTTCACTGTCCATATGCGATTCTTTGTTTGATATAAAATGCCCAAATCTATGAACCAGAATGGCCCATCTGATCTGGTACGTATTTATTGTATTCAGTCACAAACGAGCGCACTCGAACTGAGCGTCCCAATGACAGCATGGAAATCTCATAATATATTCAACTTTAACTCACGTTGATGAACAAAAACACCACCTTTTCTCAAAAAAACCGCCGACCACCATCATTAAAGTTGTTTGAACCACAGATGAATGTTATTGCCTCGACATTCATTCTTTTTGCTGATTTCGAGGAAAAGGCGGAAAGCTGTTTACTATGACTGCAGCTATAACAAAGTTTGAAACAGTAAAGTAGACGCTCTGTCAGCCGTAACTCATCAGAACCGACCAGTCTAGACCGAAACATCAAGTGATTCTTCCACTTCGTCCAGAGTGATAGATTCTCGGCGTCGCTGCTATCAGTTGTAGACGTGAGCCGTCGGGTAGGTAGCACTGATAAAACAAGTGAGAACACCGAAACGTACGTCCGCCCACTTGAAACACATTCAAATCAGACCTATGAAAGGTCTATAAAACTATACCGAATTTCCAAACGAACTCTCAAAGCAGTCGATTGGGAGGTAGTCATAGAAGCTATTTCACGTGATGAAGTAAACGGCGTGATGAGTTCTCACCTATTAGCTAAATTAAACTTGACCGTATTAAAAAGATCAGAAATAATCTATCACTTTACATGTGATGTCGTCTGTGCCATAAATCATAACCGAAGCAGTTTCATAATTGTTTTAATGGCAATTTGACCTTGAACATTTTAGGGTTTCTCAGTGGCGATCACTATTGTGAGCTTTGGTGCTGTAGCAACACAGTGGTCAGCTCTTAGGGAGTCTGCTACCTATATCGCCATACTCTCCTGTTGTACGCAAGTCAGCCTTAATCCTCCCATTTGTTAACGTTGACAAAATGAAGAGAAATGATAAAATCCTATAAATCAATGATATATGGAAACTTGCTTAGGTTCGCTGAACGTCTCAAATAGTGAACGTTGCATTGATTATTTACTCAGAGATCGCTCCCACATAGGACTGATAGCAGCACAATTGCTTTATGATCTCATTACCTGATTCTAAATGTGACAAACTCGCGCAATTTCTTTGCCAATAATTCTGTGTCAGATAGAGTACAAAACACTTTGTGGTTAATAATTAATTCAAAACTGAACAAGGCTCTTTTCATTTAGCCACTTTTAGCGTCGTTATGGTGTTATGAATATACCCAATGATGTTGAGTGATGTGCAAAACTTCGACGACAGGAGGGACTCTAAAGCGTATTTCAGCCTTTCCTGGGTCGCGTGCTTAATCGATCGCACTACCGTCGCCTGCTTCTCATCACTCCTTGTACACTACAATGCATTTGTGTGTCAGCAACCAACCATCTACGGTTTGGCCTGTTGTTCGATAGCGACATTGAACCCAGCCACGCTAAACCGCTTTTAGCGCTGTTATGGTGTTATAAACCAAGTACCGCCTAACGTCAAAGTTTTGAACGCCACGCAATCTTTTTGACTTCCATTCAAGATTGCTTAATTGTCTTATGAAATGACTCCCGACAAAGCGTTTTGTTCATAACAAAGAAGTGGAAAAATTTTGAATTTTTTCTCACTTTCTATTGAAATAAAATTTGTTAAAGAATTATCTAAAGTGTTGCTAACTAACGAATTCAGCTAGGAGTCGTTCTTGTGATGCCAGTGGCTGGTGTATTTTGTGAGTCCCTCGGCTGGAGACCGTTGTATTATTTGTTCGGAACAATTGGCTTGCTTTCGACGGCGGCCTTCTTTTATTTGTACAAAGACGATCCAAGAAAACACAGGTAAGCTCTTTGCCCTTGCTCAGAGCGTCTCATTCAAGGTAGGCTTTCCTACGAACAAAATGAGATTCTTTTGAAGCCATATCTCTTTATCCAAGAGGTAAAAATTCACTCATCCTGTGGCTATAAATTTCTGATTTCGCACACGACCAAAGTCCTTTTTTGTGGAGTCGCACTTGGTGACCAACAGAGTGAATAAAAAAGCGGAATTTCCAGGCAGAACAAGATACGTGTCTTTATCGCGCTTGCGTCGAATGTTTTAAAATTTGTTGGTCGTATCAAACACTTTTTATTCTTGTTGCCGCAAAATTAAAATCAAAAAAGAATTCGGCTCATTTTTGACGAGCAAGCACAGTGGTATTTTTCCCTATCTCACACAAAAATTGTTTTGGCGCATTTCCTGATCTCGAAACTGGCAAGTTCAATTTGGCTAAAACACAGTCGGCTAAATTCCTCTATAAGCCCAATAAAAGCACCAACCTGGGTGAGTGGTAAAGTCGAGGATGTCTATGCCAGTAAACGACCCACATCACCTCAACTGTAGGCGTCAATTTCGAGCTCACAGCACTTTGAGTGAATCCATTTGCATGGTCAAACTCGTGTTCACAGAAGCGCTAAAGATGCCTACTTTTCCATTGTCGCATTTTCCTAGGGTGAATCTTCTTTCGAATACGATAAACTTAATTTATTGCGAATCATGTGGGAACGGATACGCTAGCGAAACAGGTAGACCTTTTCTGGTCGTGTAAAAGGGCACTTAGTTGAGAAACTCAATGTTAATTGATTTGAATAGATAGTGATTTAATAACCTCGGGTCTGTTCATTTAGAAATCAGTGAGTAACTCTTGTGCCTCTGTTATAAAAAAGGTTATTGCAAAATGAGGAACATTCTATGAATCCGGTGAGCAAAGTTGGCATGCTTTGAGAGAAAGAAAGAGAAACAGAGAGAAGGAGAGAGAGAGAGGGAGAGAGACAGGAAGAGAGGGAGAGACAGGAAGGGAGGGGAGCGAGAGAGGGAAGGAGGGAGAGAGAAAGAAAGATAGAGTCCTAAAGGAAAATATGATGTAGGAAATATACAAATTTTAATGGTTACAATTTAGACGGTGTTCTTTTTTGGTCTATGATTCGTGAACTGCTGACTGAAAACAGAAGCATGTCATAAATTTCTATTTGAGAAAGAATTGACGAGATTTTATATATCCAGTTGTTTTTAAGGATGGTTAGTGCGAAAGAATTGAAGGCGATCACGGCTGGTAAGGAAGGACAACAGGAACGAGGACCAGTGCCGTACATGAAGATTTGCAAAGATCCATGCATACAAGCCGTCTTGCTCTTTTCTCTTAGTAGTATAGCTACATACTTTATTTTTGTATCCTTCGGACCAACTTTTATGAACAAGGCAAGAGCGAAATTTCTATTCATTTTGCGCTAAATCAAACATAACTTCAAATATACATTTAGTTCAAAAAAATCTAACCGATTTTTCGAGAAATCTTTTCTACACAAGCTTCAAAAAACCGCAACGAAAATTGCAAGCACTTTTTTCACCAAGACTTTATTTTTGAAAAAAATGAAGCCATAGCCTAAAATATTATCTATCCAGTCGTGGGGCAGAAATAGTACACTTTCCGTGCTCTCAAGGCACTACGGAAACTGTTGAAGTTGAGAATTAGAAGTGGTACTAGAAAAGAAGCGTATTCGCCTTTCTATACAGCATTAATTTGAACTGGCAATCGAACTGATAATATCATTCTTCCATTATTTTGCAGTCTTATTTTGCATAATCAGTCGTCACATTTTATTGCGAGGATCCGAGCACCACATTTGTTTGATTCTTTTCTCAAATTCATCCTCCACAGAGGTGTTCCAATATTTCGCCTGTTATTTGACTGTTGCTTCAAGAGTTCGCCTTTTTCATAAATTCCGTAAAACGCCGGCCTAGTCGAATTATCTTTCTACCTCAAGCATGGACGACAGAAGGCGTTTCTACGTAGTTGCAAGTGTTGGGTAAGGTGAAAAACTACCCTTTCTTCCTGACAGCCTGCATTATTAAACACTCGGCTGCCGCTAACTCACCCTTCATCCTTTCCTCATTGGATAAGTCTAGAAGGCAAGGAACTTGTAGTGGATCAATTGCTGAAAGCTGCGCCGTGAAATTGATTCCAATGAAGCATTTCAAAGGTGAATGATTGCGTATCTGGCCCTCGAAATAGCTCGTCGTAGTCAACCAATATAATGTTAATATATTCTCAAAGATTCCTGGTAGTAATTTGATGGCCGAGAAGGGAGGAAAGGTATAGGAAGCTTTACGAGATCGCACTGTTGACCACGTGTGTCTAGCAGGCACATCTAATCACTACACTCTATTAGGGAATAGTGGAAAATCCAATCCGTGTATTACGGCTCGACAGTAGTCCACTCACTGTATATCTCGACATGTTGGCGACACTGTTTAGCATGCTGACTTTCTAGTATGTGAACTCTTCGGGCTTCTGATGCTCATATCCGCGAGGGACTAGAGAAGCTTCATAAGCTCTAGGACACATAGCCTGAGTAAATTGCAGAATTGGAGAATGCTGGTCAAACTATCATAATAATCTAGAATAATTCTAGGATAAATCCATTGTAAACAGCAGACTAATAAATGTACTCGGTATAAACAAGTCTACTGAGGTATGATTGCAAATAGAAGATGGCAGCGGACACTCCTTAAAGACAAAAGCGAATTCTGAGATGGACTGTTTAGTTTGGCCCTGTATTTCAGCCTATACTTATGCATCGATTGTCATGGAACTAAAGATTTTCTATATGCCTGATAATCATTATTTGAGCCACGCATGTCAGTGATCTGTCAGTGAGGGCTGACTTATAGAGCCCGATACACGTGTTTCGATCTTGCGATCTCGTCAGTCGGGCAGTTGCCCTTTCTCGTCTTTTGCTAATCTCTGTGGGTGCTCCAGTAGCCACAATAAGAGTTAGCGACGACGTACGTTTTACACTCTATGTCCAGTGAAGAACTCACCAAACACAGGTGTTGTACACTCGAATGCTCGTGGCTAGTATATTTATTATAACATAGCTTTCATTTCGAGTGTTTTCTCAAGACCACAGCTCAAATTTCAATATGCCTGATAATCATTATTTGTTTCAATTTTACTAAAATACTCAATTTTCGAAAAATTAAAAAATTTTCAGAAAATTCAATGCATTCTTTGAATACCTTATTCTTGTGTCATCTCTGAATGAAAAAACGCTTTCACGATCCAATTCTTTCCTTCAAGACCATGAGAAAATTATGCCAAAGTTAACCGCTGTCAATACCGGTGGTTTTCTGCAGTGAATAGCCAATAGTAATAAGGCCAATAGGAAAGATTATGTGATTGCAGCGTTTGCATGCTGCTCTCTGTAAAAATTCGTTAACGACGCATCAAAATCAGATAATTTACTCTTATATCGACCGCTTTTCATATACCTGCTCAAAATGACATAATCTGATAAGGATACAACATGTTCTGAGCTGATAGCTCTAGTGGTATATAGGCGCCTGCTTCGTCCTATTGGGACTCATCAATACCACTCTCCCTCGGTTCAGCCAATTCTCTGAGGTTGTGAATAATCCTTTTAAGGAATTGATATCGAGTAAAAAATTACCCCATGTCAGGTGATGCACCTATTTGACATTGTGGTGACCGGCAGTCGAGTACGTACTTGTTATAATGAATCACACCTCTTCTATCGACCGCTTTTTATCGCTAATATGTATGCATAATTTCGTCTCTATGTTGGGGTTTCTGCATTGACATTCCTGTGTGCTGACCGAGCGAACCTTTAAATATTAAGCCGCTCAGTTTCAAGAATTCAAAGAGCACTGAGAGCAGACTCAACATAAATATCTAGGGAGCGGTGAGAGGCTGTGAACTTGAGTAGATAGCAACGAACAATGAGTTTGACAAGAATAAAGTAATTCAATACTGAACTTTCTCCTCTAAGAGCGCTTTCACTCAGGGCAGATTGTGTTATGATGTGAGGAGTCTTCAGAGGAAGGAATTGACTATTGTTATAGTATAATTTCTCCAAGTTGCTCACATGTGCTTCCAAAGGAGGTCTCCTAAAAATCGCTTTATGAAAATTCTTTTTAAGGTTGCAAGACAGCACGTACACTTCGTGCTAGTGTGTGTGACAATCGGCGGGTGTGTAACCTCATTCGTAGCGCCACCAATCGTTGCAGTTGTCTGTCCTAATAATACAGTGGATGAGGTAAGAGATGAGTGCAAACAATATACAAATGAAGCATGTCTATCTATATCGTACAAGAGTTCTTTCCTCTCAATAAAACTTGCACGAGGTTCGTATTTTTGCCTCCAAAATCAATAATTAATGTTTCAGCGATATCTCTTTCCTCACAAGTTAAACGTACTAGAGCATACTCCATCTGATTATTTGATTATTATTTCGCACATTTGATGAAATCTTATGAAAAATCATTTCAAAGTCTTTACTGTTATATTAGCAATCCACCACAGTGCAACTTATACAAGAGGGGTCACCGATGTGTTGTTAATGTCAAGAATCCAATGTCACCGAATTTCCAGTTAAAGTGCCATATCATCTGTTATAATCAGGCTCTTTTCCGTTCTAATCATTACTGGACTTTTAAAGTTTGTCCAGAAGGCATCAAAGGTTTCCGCACCTACGTTCAAATGAGTGCCTCGCGGTTCTCATTACCAACTCAAAGTCGCCACTGCTATGCCATCCAGCCTATGTGTGCCTATAAAAGGTACTTGTTCGACTTTCTGAGCTCTCACAAACACGAAGAAAAAAAAATCGAAAGTCAGACAAGTACTTCCACGAGTGCGTACAGGACAGAATGGCACAGCGGTGAGGACATTGAAGCGGTAGTAAGAATCTTAGGGCAAGTCAAAACGTGAGCTTTGATGCCCTTTTGATGAGCTTCGGAAGTCCAGGACCGAATAGAAAAGGAGAGTGAGTGAATATAGCAAATAATATGACTCCTTATCTTAAATTCATCTTCTTGTTTGAGTAAGGTTCGTCTTTTACAGTGTGTGGCGATACATTATTGATCTTTGTATATTACTGGTTATTGGATCGACTTGAATCAAATCTTAGTAAAAATACGGAATTTTTGCTAAATAATTAGATAGGTATGATGTGGTGCATCTAGGCCTCATCAAAGGCGAGATCGCCAAAGTTTTAGCCATCGACTGCGAAGGGAAGATACCAAGCTCATGCAGTTTTAATCAGACCAAAGAATAATGCGAAAGATGTTTTTTCAGTGTTCATGTCGAGATTTAGTGGAACCAGTTTCCTCATCTGTTTACTTCTATTTCACAATTTTTTTTTCCGGTTGCACGCACAAGACGAAGACTTTTGTCGTCCCTAAAAGTTATGTTCATTTCTTGTTGCAAATCTTAAGCTATTATCTCTCATCGATCACATCCGGTCATACTACGGGCAACAAACACTATTAGATTAAGCAAGAAGTTCTGGAAAATTTTTGCAATTTCCATTCTGACCTCTTTGTGTCGTTTTTTATTGATCATTTTGTGTATATTTCTAGTGCGTTGATTTGAGCTCCGAAAGTCTACTGAACATTCCTTTAATTTTATTTTGATGACTTTTCTTAAAGCCGCCGATGAAATCAACGAGGGTGAAGGTGCTGCCGGTACGGCGACAAAATGACTGTGGGTAGATAACTTAAGTGATTTAAAAAAGAAAATTTTGATCGCTGATAAATGCCTCGTTCTAATAGGCCATCTGTTTTGAATCAAAGTGATTCACAAGCCGCTTTGGATGCTGAGCCTTCTCCGAGCACTCGTGATGTAGCTGAAGAGTTTGGTGTTTCGCAGCAAACCACTGTCAACAAGTTGCATCAGTTTGACTTTGTCCACACAAAGCCGCACCAGGATCCGCAATCATGCAGAACGATGACAGGAGGTTGGGGACAATGGTGGTCTATACTTTGAAGAAAAGTTATTGTTGTTTTTGTTATTATTTTGCGTACAAAAACGAAACTTTCAAAAATTTTCCAAAGATTCTTGCTCATTTCTGGGTAAGTACAAACAGTAAACTTTCAGAAATATGACCACAAAGGTACTAAGGTAGCTTTGAATCTGTCATATTATCTTACCGGGGTTCACTAAGTTCTCCACAGCACTATCAAAAGCCTCGCTCTGTTTTTTCTCTCAGCCGTCTTCAATTTTTAGAAATACATTCCACTTAGATTATAGATTTGGAAATATTTAGTACTCAAATGTTGATATTACTCGGATGCTGCTCTAAACGGACGATCGAAGTTCACGATTTGTGTGAACTCCAGCACATTTTCTATAAGTTCCTTTGTCTCACGATCGTCGTCCATGTTAATGCATTAATTTGGCATAGCGGCTGGTGCTAGTGGCATATCGTAATCTGTGGAACATCAGCAGCTGTGAACACGATTTAATATCTTCTTTAACGTCCGCCCAACGTGTAGGTGGTAGGTCTTGCGGGCAGCTGTAATTTCGTAGAGTTCACTGTACCTTTTTTTTGTCATCTGTTGTCTGCTCTTCTTATTATATCACCGGCTTATCTAGATTTCGCCTTCGATGTATATCCTCTGGATCACGAAGATGGGATGCTTTGGAGATGTGAACTACGCAGGTCGACTAGACGTAGTAAGTGCTGCTCAAATTAGAAGGCATCGTTTGAAAACTCCGAGATTTGTCCGCAGTATTCTCAATGCGACATACGTGGCGCAGCGGTTAGAGGTGCTTTGCGTCGCATAGGGAGTCAACGGTTCTATCTCGGGCCCGTGGCTCACTATGCCATCCATCTCTCCGGGATCGGCAAATTGGTACCAGACAAGTCTCAGACTCTCTGAAGTGTGTAAGACTGTTCAATCGAAAAAGGTGAACACGTAGTTTGGTATCTGTGATGAGATCGATGGTTTCTTCGGAAAGCCTTGATGTGACTTATGTTTCTCTCCTTTTTCTATCTGAATCCCTCTTCATATTGTTCTATATGCTCAACAAGAGCCAGGGAAAGATACGTGTGAGATGTGATCTCTGTAATCAGATAGCATTCATTCCAAGTTGGTCACCATCGCACCATTATTTTTGGGGAATGAGCCTTTTTCAATTTATACGTAGCCTTTTTTTTTTGCGCTTCTTGTATTGACTCTGTTTCACTGGTACTCTTAAGAAAGATGACAATATTTTCCGCGAAGCGAGCCTCTAATAGGGATCTTCCACTACTTCGTAGACCTTTCTAATGTCAGTCGAGAGACTTCTTGTTCTGCAGCAGTGCGGTATTGAGCAGCTTTGGCGATATCGTATCGTCTTGTTGAACCCTTTCTTTTATGAAGGTGGTAAAGGTGTGATGAAAATGCTTTGCTTCCGCGATATATTCGTATTTCCACATATTTATGCTACAATTATTATTTATTTCATTTACACTACCCATCATCAAATTTTTTATTGTGCGGATCCCAGCACTTCCAGCATTTGATTGTTACTTTGTCTTCCTCTTGAATGACGTAGAATACTGGTCGAACTTGTCTTCCTGCATTCAAAGATAGCCTGGCTGCGGCGCTCCATAGAAGGTTCTTGTTGACTACCGGAAAGTGGTGAGGGTGGGAGCTCGTCTTCACAGGTACCGTGACGAGCATCGCAACCACTCGGGCACAGCTCTTCCGATTTCACCTTATAAGTACCGAAATATCTCGTAGATACTATAGACTCTCATCATATTATTTGTGATATATTTGACTTACTTGATACTTGAACAGTCCCCCTTCACGAAATGTACGGACCCTAGCACATGAAAAATCACTGTTTTAGCTGTTATGCTCCTTGCAGTCCCGAGTTAAGCCTAGCCGAAACTTCTTCAAATCTTTCTTTGTAATATTATATCTCTAAATTATATTAATGTCCAGTAAGAGTTTATAACTGCGGCGCGCTAGGATTTCATTTCGAAAAGCAAGCATATCTTTATGATATTCTCAACTTTAATACATTATTTAGAAGCTTGGAATTTAAGCTATCTACCGGTCTTCGGTGGCTGATGCCAATGCTGCGAAATCCATCCACGTACCAGCGCTAGGTGTACGCTCCGCATGTGGAATGCAATCTTAACTTCAGTGTTGAAGTGCAAATGAAAGTTTTCTTCTAAAAACTGGAAACGCTATCAAATTTGTCTAAATTTGTGTCATCGAACACTCACTGAACTTTTTGAGGAAAAGATTTGCTCGTAGAAAAATGCTTGAGTGTGAAATAAAATCTTCTTTTTATTGTTGCACCGCCATATGAAGGCCTTTACTAATCAAAATACATCTTTCAAATTTTCGCGGTTTCAGCTGTCGAATGACTGCTAAAATGTCTGAAAAGAGCAAAAAATACGTCTTTTTTGAGTACGAGCGCTGATAGGGGAAGTACTGTATTTTTCGCAATGATGAGCGCTCGCTCTTCCTACACTTACTCCAACTACGTATAGCAATTATTTTTACGTAGACCTCTTTTAGAGGGGTTTAACTGTAAAAGGCGTGCTTTCAAGCTACGTTGTCGCAAGACAGGTGATATAAATGAACAATAAGGGTTGAAAATTTGTTTTTTACGAGGGCGTGGTATTACCGCTGAAAAATGAAGGATTTCAGGACAAGTAGTTGCTCTTTATGTAAAAAAAAAACTTCCATGGAAAGTTCATTCGTGATATTCCAACCTTTAGTAACCCTCTAATGTATAAACTTTACCAATAATCACCGAAAAGCCACCTACGACGCCCAAGCGACGGGTAACATTTCGGGCATGCAATCTTCATTCGCTTTTACAGCGCATTATGATAATTATTCAAAAAAAGAGATTACGCCACCAAAATTCTTGAATTTTGGGATATCGAATGTAAAAGTAAAATTAATAACTTTGGTAAAAGCCATATTAAAGCCCCAGCCGAGCAAATAAAGCATGTTGAGTGTGAAATACTACTTTGTTTTGACTGCCACAATGTGGTAAAAAGTTCTTTTCGAAAACCAAACACATCTTTAAAATGACAAAAATTTTGAAATAATGGCAAAATTTCAGCAGGAAAGGCTTTCAAATAATCGTGTATCATATTTGGTACACGTCGTCCGTTAAGGGTTGCAGTAAGGCAGAATGGAATTTTCAATTATGCTATGTGATGTCGCTGTTGTTCTAATATTGAATACTCAGTGGTCGACTCTCTTTCTCGGTGCAGCATATTCGTCGCTATAAGCACCGTTCCATTTAAACTTCTGGTGAAAAGCGAACCAGCACCGTGGACTAAATCAGCATCGCCTTCAACATCGAATACTATCCAGAACGTCACGTCAGAACGTATAGTTGTGCAGTCGAGAGCAACAGTCGTACCATCCGACAGCAGCCGAAGTGAACACAATCATCGCGCGAATGTACACAGGATATCTGTCGAGCAATAAAGCTGATGCAGACGTCAGTGGGCATAGTGCCCCACTATGGTGACCGCTGAGTAGTTGAATGTACCAGATTAGGACTTGTGAATCTATAGAAAACTTTTCGCCTCAATCATAACTAATTCTCAAGTTAGTCTCAGACTGTTGTGCCATTAAATTTGATTTGCCCCCGTCTAACTTGAATAGTTCGAAGGCTTCTTTGGACTATTTTTTACTTGTAGTAACTTAATTACAATTCACTGAGTTGCTCTTATTTCGTTTGAGTTGACCATTAGTTTATAACGAGCCCCAAACACATTTAAGTTGTATAGAGAAAAAAAACGAGGAGATTCTCATCTCGATAATCACCCCTATCAACTTTGGTGGTCAATATCTCCTCAAATCTCAAAGTAACAAGAGATTCAACTGTTCGTATTAAATGCAATTCGTAGATCACCGGAACTATCGACTCTCAACTTTACCTCTCAATTCGACCGCTCCTTTGTGAACTCGCTCAAAATGGTGTAATCTTATAAGGTTCTAACATCTTCTGAGCTGTTAGGTCTAGTGCAATACGGGCGCTTGTTTTGTTCTATTGGGATTCATCACTAGCAACCTTCCTCGGTTCAGCCGATCCCTGGAGGCAAAGTAATCCTTTATAAAGGAATCGACGCCGAGTAAAAAAACACCGTAAGTCAGATGATGGTTTTACCTGACATTGTGGTGACCGACAGTCGAGCTTGTAGCTCTCATAAAGAGTTATATCGCTCATTTCGTGTGCCTTTTTGTAGACCTGCTCAGGGAGAGAGGGTGCTACTGATGAGATGATTTATTTTTTTCGTTGTAAAAAATGGTATCTCAGTTATTGAAGTGAATCAAGAAGCAGTCCAGCAGATGTGGAAATATATTATGGTATATTATCGTTCTTTCAGGAATTCTAAAACTTGCATTTGTCCTTTGTATAAGTGGCACATTTTTGTTATCGCGGCCCGTTTTTTATAGAAACCTTCTTTTCTAAAAAAAATATCTCTACTCGATTTATGAAATCATTCGAATTCATCACTTTCGACAATCTCCACAGTGACTTGGACTTCAAAAACGAATTTCAATGCGCTGTAGCAGTGAAACGAAACTGTGTTACTCGCCGAGCATTCTCGCCATATTTTCTTCATTCATCTGAAAATGTTTTCTTTTTTTGTAGAAATTCATTGGTTTTTTGTTTTACGATTGTAGAAGAAGCTCTGCTCTATCGTTCCATGAGTATGTGCATTCATGTTCATTCATGTTGCCGAATAAACCCATTACTAAGTTTGAGCTTAACCAGCTCATGTTTGTGCTCAAGAAGTATATAAACATATGGAAAAATGTGGAATATTAGATTCATACGATTTACCCAGAGATTTCTTGAATCAGAAATGAACCCACAAGTCAAATAACAAAACCACGCGACTTCCGCATCGCGCTGCAACGCATCGATCAAGTAATTGGTACAGCATCATTTTTTGCTCGTGAGAACTTCAACCGCCTTCGCAAAGACGTGTCGTTGGAAGACCCAATGCCCATTATCAATTTTCCCTTTTCTTCAAAGATAACTAGGAGTCTAGCAATATTTCATGCTTTTTATGTAATGTGTAATATCTGCAAGACGTGGATAAGATATCCCATAGTTTGGCTGTGGCACGAATCACGCTTAGCGAAGAGTCCTGTTGTTAAATTTGCCAAAAAATTCTACAGCGAAATCGAAAAATGTTTCTTGCCATGATATGACTGAGGTCACATCACTGACAAATCTTAAGGCAAATATACAGAAGTTACTACAATTCTACGCTAATTCGTGGGGGCACAACAGAAAGACCAGGGACATTCTCCGTAGAGAGATCACTGTCCGGTTGGCTGCGTTATACGCCCCCAGCATCACGTAAATGTGGAATAGAGACCACGTCCTTCTTTTAAAGCAGCTTGATCTAGGGACTGTACTCTCTGTCTCTTCGGTGCCACTTTTTTACTCTTCTAAGAGTTAGATTGGGCAAAATCTGCAATTAAGCGGTTGGGAAGTACGTGGAGCTGACAACTGGAATAATGAAAGTAACATGAATGCAGATTTGAATATGGTCAGTTCACAGTGAGTCATGTTGACCCGGTGTTATTCTAAGCATAAAAACTATTGAGGATAGGAAAGATTGTTACATACTATTCTGCTTGATATCTCATATGGTCCTCTTGAATAGTGGTAATAGACGCTGAGTGTTTCAACTAGATTCACTTCTCTTAACGAGTTTTTTCACCCTCATTACAATTGCAGGTGCATTTGGAATAGCACCGTATCACATTATTAGCATCAAAGAACTATTTAGTCCCTCATGTGTTTGTTGCAGATAGTACTTCAAAAGGGTGCGCCTTGACCGGGTGGTTAAGATGCTCATCGAGGAGCGACTGAGGCCGAACTCTACCCCACCTTTCTTCGGCAATAACGACGATAATGAACGCTCTATGGAACGCCACAGCAGGCTATTCTTGAGACTGCAATGAGATGAGCTCAACCAGCATTCTTCGACGTACATAAAGAAGACATGATCATTTTGATGCTAGAGGTACGTCGTAGTAGCGCGAGAGGCGATAATTAATAAAAAAATTTCTCTTGTTCATCCAATACCCAATATGTGTAGGAGTGACTGGGTTCAATGTCGACAGTGAATACCCGGACCAAACCTGTTACAGTTGGTTGCTGAAAGATAAATGCGTTGTAGCGTAGAAAGAGTGGTGTCAAAACAGGCGTCAGTGCTATAAGAAATAATGCACGCGCTCCTAAATTGGGTGAAATATGGGTTCAGGTCCCGTTCGACGCAAATGTACTGCATACCACTGTGCATCATTGGCTATACTATCAAAATCATTGTATCATCCAGATTCAAATCACTCTATGACACTTGGTAAATTCAACACATGGAGCACGCTTTTAAGTTGATTAACATCGCAAGATCTGTCCTTTTTTCTGTTGATAAAACCGGTTTCAGTGTTTCATTGCTATTTGTTTTCCCTTCACATGATGTCATCTCAACAATGAACACTGAACTGATAGACGTTTGTCATTCGGCATTCTTAAAATCGTGACAGGGTGCGATCATCAATCGCTCTATCTTCCATCAGCGCATACTCTCTGTTGAATTACAAGCGTTCTCCTTCATGTTTTGAGTCGATATAAACGTTCAATAATGGGCATCCAGCTGAAGTTGATTAGCTTTGGAGAATTAGGACCAACTCAGGATCTGGATCGTTAGAAAAATATCATGAACTGACTGGCAGTGTCACTGTGTGGTTTGAACAATGGAATGAACTAGCCGGTTGAGATCATTGATGGTGTGGAAAATTCAAGGTCAATTCTCAAAACTGCGTTGCAGAGATGATTTCGACCGAAGAATGGAAAAAACACCGGCACAAATCTAGACAAAGAGACATTTATGCATCAAGGTGCACTGTTGTAATCGTGTAAATGCACCAATTCCCAATCGCTTTGTTGCGTTTATCGTGGGTGATGAAGAATGTGTTTATGTAAAAGCTCAGTGACGAACTATTGACTTATCTACATGTCAATTTACTACTATGTGCAATTGCGATAACCCTTGATATTGAACAGCGTTAGCTTTCAACTAATATACGATTACACGTGATATTGATGAAACGTTTGCTCAACTTATTTCTATTGTACGAGTGAATAAGTGCTCATTTTAGTACTTGTGCTCCCATAATTATACTACTCAAGCTAATACTTCCTATAGTTGTTCTGCTGCATTTTGTCTATATGCTTGTTGTAAATGAAACGCGCACCTCATTGGAATCGCTTGAAATACTTTAGAAATTACGAAAGATACGATACATCCTACTAGAGGCGTGAGCATGTGAAGGGGATAGAAACCAAGCTCTTTCCACATTAAGTTGACTTTCAATCTCTATATGCATAGTAATTTCTTGGCTCACAATGTTTTTCTGGGAGGAAATCTTTTACTAAATAATTGAACAGCAAGAATTGTTTCCACAAAATCTTCTATCACAATTCAAAAGCAAAAAAAGCGCTTGCAACGTTACCGCCATTATCACTGCATTTACGCAGTAATCACGCAAAGTCCGAATTCACAAACTCCGTTTTTATGATTTGAGCATTTGCCTCCGGTTTTACATGGACGTCCTGGCGGGTACACCAAGGTTCCAATTCGTGCCTTACTGAAACAGAGCTTTATTAAAAAAATTATTCAAAAATCGTTTTACTTCATCTTGCTTACGGTTGTGAGAAGACACATGCCGTCGACGCACGATCGTCACAAAAAGCACTGTAGCATCCGACGGCAGTAGCGTCCGAGTCGATCATCTGAAATTAGACGAAGAACGAAGCTGCATTTCGTAACCTTAAATCGAGTGGACTCACATTAGCAAAATGATGCAGCGCGGTATTTTCATTGAAGAGATTGGTGGCCGGCCAAGTGACATTTGCAATATCAGTCCACTTCTTTATTGAGATGATAATAGGGTTTGGATATTTCCTTAGGGGCTTCTCTGATCCATAGCTAGATTTAGAAAATGAGAAGCATAGATATCAAAGATGAAAATGCAGGGGTTTTATGGAAAGGTTTATAGAGGCTTTAATTCAAGCTTACTAGTTGAAATTGATGGCATTTGGTTTTGTTGAAAACGGTGCATATCTAGAGCACTTCTGCACAGCTCTTTGAGCCATCGATTCCAAATTGCAATCCCATCTCTGGAATTTTTGACATTTATAGTGATTTGCTATTCGCTCTGAATCATATTCGATTGCGGTTTTGTGTGATTGTACAAAAAACTGCTTCTAATTCCTATAATTGAAGTGGAAAGATGAATCACCAGTTTGTTTATATCATTTGAAGATGACAGACCATACGGTTTGTATAGCCCTAGCGCAACATGGGCGCGGATGGTGTTTATAAGAGTAAGAACAATATCTCTTTCGAAATCATGTAGAGCAGTTCCATTGCATCCAAATGCTGAAGCAAAAAGAGACATTCGATTAGTTTTTCCGGATTAACATTAGAGAGCATTTTTTTCTAAAGAGAGGTATAGACAAAACATGTATCTTCATGCAATAATCAATCCTTAGTGGATGCACTATTCATTCGACTTCATTGAGCATTGTTGAAGGTGATTGATTGCATGTCTGGTCTTCACAAAGAGGACTGATGGCCTATCGATGTCTCAAATCAATGTTGTTATTAAACTAGAAGCACTTACGTGTTTCATAGTCATCACTGCACACACAAAATGGAGGAATCTGAAAAATTCATTATATGCCTGTGTATAAATTCGCGCGGTTGTTCAACCCTTCAAATAGCGAAGATCCCCCAGCGTCAATAATGGTCGAGTGGTTGAACGGTTTGGTGCATGTACTAGTACACTTGACAGCAATTAGCCATGGTTTTCAGTATGTTCTCCACATCTATGCTCTAAAATGATGTGAGGTCATCAGGCAGTCTGAGGCGTTTCGTGGGATCAGTGAAGAATAAGCTAAATTGACACTGGAACTATTCTAGGAAAATAGTAGCTTCCGCATCAGTGGCAATTACTACAATTACTTTGCTAGTTATCGGGGTCAAACCAGTCGTTTTATAGAAATGGTCGATTGTTTCAGGTGACTTATTTGGGTCACTATCTGTGGCACCGACAATTACCGCATTTGTACGATCTTTTCAAAGGTTACAACGCATTTGCTATAAGAAAATTGTTTTAAAGCCCTGTAATTCGGTCAAGACTAGAAGCTTCTATATCAAAATGATTTATCGTTTCTAATGTAATAATCACTGACCGCAAAAATGGAGAGGAACATAAATAGTGCCTGCGACATTTCGAAAGAAACACAACTTGTGGTGGCTGCCGACTTGTTACTGATTGTAGAGCCGTGGTAGCGTTGCACTTCTTATTCAAATTCAGTATGAATATTCTGTTTGTAGTATATTATTGGAATAAATTTTGGCCGTTCACTGCATTATACTAAATATAATAGAGGATAATTGAATTATAGCAGTCAACGGTAAAAACAAATACTCTATAGGTATGAGCGCTAGACAGGATGAATATGTTGGTTGTCTTCAGAAAGCTTTCAATGTTGGATCATCAAGATGATAAGATTCTTCTCAATTTCAACTCTTATGCGCTCACAATGTCACGCTTGTTTTCAAAATGATTCCGTGGTTATATAGCAGAGAAAAATAGCCATAAACACCGTCATGGCGTCGATTTAAACCGATTGTGATAAAGGCTTAGCAGTGAACGCTCACTTCCCGGTAGTCGTAGAGTGATGAATAAAATATGTGGCGAATATATGTAACATATATGTGGCGGTCTCAAATACTCACGTAACGGTGTAGTTAACACCATTCAGCAACTCCATGTGAGTTCGAGAGGAATAAAGCACCATTCATCTGAAGAATGTGTGGAAGGTTGTGAATACAATGAAAATTCAGATTTCGCTGTTTTTATGTTGAGGATATAAAGGTGCCTGGCTTAGTGTGTTGCAATTAATTTGACCCCAGACTCTGATAAAGACGAAATTTACCGAAACGTTGGTCATTGTTGTGCGGAAAAGATGTTACTGACTGATTGACTCGTCTAAAAAACTCTCAAAGATCTGCTCAATGAAAAGTGCGGTCATTAGGTTCCAAATCGTTTATGCCTGATGGCCACTGACAAAGCATCACCAGTGAGGAGGCAGTGAATTACTAAATCGTCTCTAACAGGCGTAGATATGGCGAACTCTGCATCTCATTCATTTACAGCTCACTTGAATCTCTTTTTCAAACCTTATAGCGGACGTCATTTCGACTTGATCCACTTTTTTGTTTCGAATCTGCTGTTTCTATGTTATGGACTCAAACAGCCAGCATAACTTTTCGGGCAGCACGCGTTCACAGGTCACTATGGCAGACTCCGCCGTAGCTTCCTTACTTCAAGGTCCATGTTATGCTCGCATCTCAGCATTCTTGCGGTCACGAATAAATAGTTTTCGAAAATTTCCCTATTCATTCTAAATATTTTCTACAAGGATCTAAGAAGATAGCACTAACCAGATTGAAGGAGATTATTTATTGCGATTTAGAAGATCAGATTAATCAGAATTGAACGTAAAAATTCCTGATCACCTGTATCACCTCTCGTCCCGTTGATCGTCGAGTGACTCCAGCGGGTACCAGCAACACTTCCATTTTTCCCGATCGCGTGCAAGAGTAGCCCAGTGGGTCCTCTTCGCTCTAGGGATTCGCCATCATATTTTTCTTCTGTAGCTTTCGTGAAGAAATCGGACCAACGGGTCGGTGGTCTTCATGTAGAGCGCTTGATGTCCCGAGGAATCCAGTCGGTAACGGCTCTTGTCCATCGGTTGTTCGTTGAAGCGCATCACGTGTCCGGCCCACCTTATTTTCGATATCCTGGCGTGTAGAACGGCATCTCTGATTTGCGATCGTTGACGTAGGTCGGAACTTCGGATCCTTTCTCTCATTTGCGAGATACGGGATACTCCTAGCATTGACCTTTCGACTGCGCGTTCAATAACGCCAAGTGATCTTTCATCTTGCTTACGTATCGATGAGGTTTCTGCTGCACACGATAGGGCAGGGGTAATCGTCGAGTCGAAAAGATGGGCGCGGAGTCGGATGTTCTTAGTTCTTTTCACTAAACCTTCGATGCTCTTCAACGTTTCCCACGCCGCTCGTTTCTTCCTGCACAACTCTGGAGCTAGGTCGCTCATCATGTTGATTTCACGACGTAGATGGACGTAATTGGAGCATTCGGAGATTGTCGTTCCGTTGAGCGTAAATGGGCATTCAAAACCCATCCATTCCTCATGAACATCGTTCTCGTTAAATTTAGTTGAAGACCTATCTTTCCACAGGCCCTATCGAAATCACTCAACATTCGTTACGACTGGCTGTTGTCTGGTGTTATGAGAACGATATCGTCAGCAAAGCGATGATGGTTCAGTTGTCGACCGTAACTTTTTACTCCCATATCGTTCCATTCTAATGTTCGCATGCCGTTTTGTAGGGTGGCAGTGAATAGTTTTGGTGAAATTGTATCGCCTTGTCGGACCCCTCTTTTACCGTTTGGTCGTGAAATGTTTATAGAGCCCATGAAGGATCACTAGGTACCAAGTAGGACGCCCTGGTTATCCAGAGCCTTTATAACCGCTTCTGTTTCCACTGAATCAAAGCTTTTTTTCAGATCGATGAAAGTGAGACAGAGTGATTGTTTGTACTCTCGCGAAACTTCAATGAGTCTTGTAATCGTGTGGATGTGGTTCAAGGTACGAAAACCTTTTCGGAACCCTGCTTGTTGCATGACTGTCCTTCGTCCAGTGTTCTGTCAATCCTGTGACTCGAGTAAAGAGTTTATAGACAACGGAGAGCAAGCAGATTGGGGGATAGTTACCTATGTCGTGAAGGTCTCCCTTTTTGAACAACAATACGGTCTTGCTGGTTTTCCATTGAATGGGCACCTTGCATTGTGACAGGCAGCGAGTGAAGAGCCGAGCCAGGGTATTGATGAGAACTGGCGGCAGGTTCATCAGGTGTTCTGGTTTAATCCTGTCTGGACCGGGTGTTGTTCTGTTCTTCACCAACGATATAGCATGTCGAATTTCGGAGGGGAGAACCAGTGGAACGACATATTCATCCTCTTTCGATTTATATAACGGTAAGAGGACATGGCTAGCGAAGGGATGCGAGTAGTATTGGTGGATGATTTTCTCCATAGCCCTTCTGGAAGCTGTAAGTGTCCCGTCAAGGTATCGGAGTGCAATTATCTTGGTCTTATAGTTGGCAAAACCTCGCTGGGCTTTGCGAATGCTCTTCCCAGCTTCTGCAGCTTCTGCCATAACTGCTGCTCTTCTCTCTTTAAGGTCTTCTTTTATCGCTTCTCTGCAGCGTTTCGTAAGTTTGGACGTAAGGTTTCGGTTTCCTGTAGCTCGTGTGATTCCACGTTGACGTATCAGCTCGAGTGTCTGCGAAGGCAAACGTCTCTTCGTGACCTTGAAACTATCGGCATTCGTAGCGCTAACGTGAAGATATTCAACGAGCCGATCGTATTCTTCGTCGATGTTGTCGACAACGGTATCTTCCCAAGAGCCGACTAATGATTTGAATAAATCCCAGTTTATGGTAGTTCTGGAGCTTCGCTGTTTAGATTTAGCGGCTTTCTGTCCTCTCCTCGAAAATCGGAACGTTGCGTGAAGGAGGCGATGGTCTGGTCCTGTGTTGATCTTAGGAACAACAGCGACATCGGTCAGGCAAAGCTTTTGATTTACTAAGATTTGGTCTATTTTTGTTATGGTACTCTCCATTGGGATTTTCCCACGTCCATCGCTGAGAGTGAGGCTTTTAGAATTGTGAGTTACCATGGATGGTTTGGTTCGTCATGATAAACTCAGATAGCCTCTCACCGTGTTTATTCCATTCAAGTCAGTGGGTTCCAATATGGCGTTCTTCAGACGTTCTACTAGGCTCTGTTTTTGCATTGAAATCTCCGACAATGACCTTGAACAATGTATGATCTTC
Organism: Parelaphostrongylus tenuis; assembly: GCA_019055375.1. Lineage (NCBI taxonomy): Eukaryota > Metazoa > Nematoda > Chromadorea > Rhabditida > Metastrongylidae > Parelaphostrongylus > Parelaphostrongylus tenuis. Next base: position 71,888 of record JAHQIW010000358.1, read on the forward strand.
TCTGAGGAATTTTTCGACGTACATATAAAGTGCTTCGACTTCGACTTCGTCTTCGTCATAGCTTGATGTTGGTGCGTAAGCAACGAAGATGGTCAAAGCCGGCATAGAACTACATCGTTTCAACCGCAATAGTCAGATACGGATTGTTAGTTGTTCAAACGAATCGATGTTCACAGTCAAATTCGATTTGACGAGGGCGTCAACGCCGCCGACACCTCTGCTATCGTGTTCCAAGGAACAGTTCTTCTCCGGTGTCATGAACAATGTGAAAAGGATGGCGTCTTCTCGTTTCAGCCAGGCTAATGACGTCGTATCATATCCTTGTTGCTTGAATCAACAGATCTTCTACAGCGGATTTGTGAGCAAGGGTTCTTGCATTGTAGGTACAGGTCATCATTTTAACCCGTTTCGATCTTGGCAGCCTAGTTAGGCCCTGAGATCTTAGGAGTCTCTCCGTACTCGTCCAATCTGGCGCTGCCGTACCAGGGGTTCTTTTGGGGTCAGGGTAATAAGGCCCATATTTGCTATTGTTTTTTGGCGTTTTGATACCCAACGTATAGGTTGCTAGGCTCTAAAGGTTGGGACTGGGTACTCACGAATAGCTTGCCAGTCTCTCTCGGAGGAACGGGAGGAGCTTATTTGTTAGAGGCGACTCCTTATCGCCTCCCATATACTTTACAGGCTTTTGGCCGACTTGACTCGTAGAAATAGAGTTTTGTCACGACAGCGCTGCAGAAGCAGGGAGCTAATCCCCTGATTCCACCTGCGTCTCGAAGCACATGATCGCTTTTGGTTCGCGTTTATTCTCCTATCCACCACCTGGAAACACTCCACGTGCCCTCGCGACTAACCGGGCAGGATCCCTCAGAGAGGGAGATCCGTGGAAAAATTTCCTCCCAAAAATTCCTGATGTCGGCCATAAATCTTCAAAGTTCAACAACAAGTGAGCTCTGAAAGCTGAACAAGACGCAGAATGTTTGAAATGTTTATGCCTAATAGAAAAGACTTGGCAAATAAAGCCTAGTCATAGGTAAATGTTGCTTTAGTGGTTGTAGTGGTTACAGTGGTGAATGCCCTGTCGAATGCTATGTGTTGGTATACCTTCCACGCGGATTAATTTATTAGAAATAACAGCCAGAATAAATCGCTTAATAGAAAATAACCTGAAATAAACAATAATTACATATAATACATTCATATCCGTCAGCCAGTCCATTTGGCGGATTAAGAGGCATATTACGTAGCGATCATTCAATCAATACACTGTTGTAGAACGACTAGTAGCTACTTCGTAACATGAGTAGTGTGTCAGCGTGGGTTAAATACGTGAGGACAAAGAGCGAGAACCAATTGTAGTCTACTTGAAAGGTTTGCAAACCTCAATCAGGAAACGGGGAGGGGGTGGGGAGGCAGGAATGCTATCGTGGTCGCCTCGGATTGACGAAACCTCAAGACGATATGTCGGGTCGACGATGTGTGAGTGTCATAGTCGTATAAGTCGAAAAGTCTCACACTGTATGTTCAAGATCGTCTTAAGAGCCCGCTACCCATCCCTAGGGATGAGTCGCCCACGACCCCCACCACTGGACTCGTCTCCGTGACCTGGGTTTGCAATTACAATCTTTGGTGAACATCGAGCAGTCGACCATGAAGTAAAAGGTAGTAAACAAATTGACGTCTTATGGACTAAGTCACTAATCAGTAATTGGACCGGGCCGCATCGAGTCATAAACATCAGAACATCAATCGTAGGCGAACGACAAGCTTCAAGGAAGGGAAACGAATACGAAGAGGAGAAATAACCAGATGGCTGCACGGGCTAGTTGAAGGCGCTCGACAGTCATCGTCGTCGGCCCATTGCTTGCGTACCTCCGCTGCGTATCAATCCTCCCACAGCGCAACCGCCTCCACTCGTCTTCAAGTTTACCTTAACAATCGAGCACGTTATGTTATCAATCACATAGATAGATAATATAAAAATAGCAATGGATGTTGCATGAGTTGCTATAGTGGTCATCGGTCATAAACTGTTTGTAACTTAGTACCCCACTTTTTCCTTTGAACACTTGTGGATTTTTTTAGATGAGACGATCAGTCAACAACATCTTTTCTATACAACATTGTCCGGCGTTTCGGTGAATTTCTTCTTCATTAGAGTCTAAGATCAGGTTAACTTCACTTAGCCGGACACCTTTATAACGTGAACATAGAAACAGCGAAATATAAATTTTCATTGCACTTAAGTGTTTTACACATGGTTCGGATAAATGGTGCTTTGTTGCTTTCAAACTCATATGGAGATGCTAACTGATGTCAACCATACTATCACCTTGATAACCAAATTTACCGCAATATATTGTTACATGTATTCGCCACATTATTTTCATCATTATACTGCTATTGAGAAATACTCGTGCACTACTTCAACTAGTATCTTATCACAAGCCTCCATATCAACATTGCAACGATGTTTTTGCACAACTTTTTTCGGTACTGGTCCATTACAAGACGAGAAATGAGAATCGATTTCATCCGCTGGGCACGAACTCTCCATAGAAGTGTTAGTAATTTTGAAACTTTCGATAGCACACGCTCCAGTAATTTCAACGCTGTGTTTATTCTTCAAAAAGATCGGTTTTTTGCAATGCAGCAGGTACAATGAGTTGCATTCAAATACGCGAGCAAATGGTTTTTGGCCAATTCACAGGCCGCTGGGTGAGGCGGAGAAATGGGCAGACGCGATGATCGATCGATTTTCGAACATATGAACGTGTAGAGAAACTCTCGTAATATCTAAATGATTTTGACCCACTGTTCAAAGTAACTGGGAAGTCCGCCTCCCTTTTTGTGCCTTGCCGCCTGGCCCCGCTGACCGTGAATTAGCCAAGAAGCACTTGTTCGTGCATGCAAATTCGATCTTATTTCCCTCCTATACTGCGCAGAATCGGTATTTTGAGAGAATATGCACAGCACTGGAACCATTGAAGCTTACGTTACCAATGGTTATCATTAGTCAGGGGAAAGAGCCCTGTCGAGAAGATACGTACGGGTGTGAAACGTGAATTTTATTTTGCGCTTTACAGCGTTGAAAAAGGTTTTTTCGGTTATCGATCACGTACAGCTTTAGTAACGTGCACCATTATTTGAAGGCCTTTCCCGCTGAGTTGAATTTCTCTCTTAGTCATCTAGTATTCGAATGCTCCAGTTACGTTCATCTAGGTCGTGAAAC
>JAHQIW010000359.1:0-21762 GCA_019055375.1 Parelaphostrongylus tenuis
CCACGTGGTTGTGGTTGTCCATCACTAACACTAGACATGGTCTGCCCTCTGCTTCTCATGGGTATCTATCTGCACTTTCATCGCTTGGTTACATATACTTACTGATTTCTACAAATTATCTATAATTCATACTGCGAAGAGGAGCCGAATGCGTTCTGCGTTATAAAAAAAAAAAAAAAAAAAACTCTGTGCGCAAAGCAGCAGGCGTTCTAAGGAAACTAATAAGTACTTCATATTTCTCGTTTGTTCGTTGTTGTCACTTCATTCACATCTTGCGAGATGCGCTTCGGAATTGCTCGAATGGAAAGACTGTAGGTCAGTTTGACCTACCTGAGCTCCGAAGAAAGAGTTCGAAACTTTTGCCAATATGTATTGTACTGTGTAATTTGCATCGAGAAGACACTGATAAAGAGATAGTTGGTGAGCTGTCAGAGATGGTATCGTAGTCCGTAGAGATGGTATAGAATCCTGTTCAACCCTTTGATAACGAAGGTGTTCAAGGGAACGTAAGTTTCAGTTGTAAGGAATCAATCGATTTTTAGATACTGTACCTGCACGATATTCGGAGCCGATTGTAGCACAGACAAATCTATGGCCAACAGATGATTAATGTATAGGAAAAGCGGTCTAACTCCTACAAAATTTCTCTTATTGAAAAACGCCGATTGTTAGGTTGCATAGACATATTTCATACCAGAAATACCTGCTGAAATCCTCTTTGCAATAGACTAATTTTTCATTACTATCAGTTGTTTCGATCAACTAATTTTCACTGTATGAGAGCCAAGAAAACCCACAGTGAAGTTCATGCAACTTTCTTATTACACCGAAAGCAAAACGTTATTTTTATTTTGTTAGTACAACATGCTAGAGAACCTTTTCTATGTACAAAAAGCTTGGTAGTGAGGTCAACTTTTCTCAAGCTATCGAATGACTATAGAAGCAGATCAATTAAGATAAAAATGTTTAGTAACAGTTGTAAATAAGTTCCTCTTTGCAAGTGTGTTTTTACCATAAAACATGGGGAATTTTATTACATGTGGTTGTTCTTCGCTAAAATATCTTTGTAGAATTCTCCTCTATGACATTTGACCTTTTCGTAACGGTAAAGTGCCTTTAACACATAAATTATACTCATAAGTGTCAACATACCCGCTATGTACTCCGAGCGACGGACTAACTATTTCAGCGCGAAACGTAATCTTCTTTTCGCACCTACAACGCTAGATACAAATCTTCTCTAGCTGCCAAATGACTACTACAAGTTCAGCAAAAAGCCATCGACAAACCCCAGCAGAGAAAATTAGGCAAACCGAGTGTGAAACATACAATTATTTTCGTCGCCACAGAGCAGTATGAGTTAGGCTTTAAAAACCTAGCAAATCAATGAAACAGTCAAAATTTGGCTTTTCGAAGAATTTTGGAATTCTGAGAAATAAGTTCCTGTGCAGCGAGAAAGGCCTTCAAATATTCGTATACCAGCTCAGGCACGGCTCGCAAATGGATAAAAGAATTTTTTTTCCTACATTTACTGTCATCAGAATGGTTGGATGCGATTGTATTCTTACTAGAAGCGAGCAAAATCGGAACTTTGTACATCTGAAGTTAAAATCTCGTCCTTAGTTATAATTAGAGCATTCATACACTCTCTCTATGCCCTTTTCTTCAAATAAAACCTTATGAGGATGGTAATAAGTTGTAGAAACATTTTTGCCGCACTTTAAAATTTTGTATGAAAAATTTATTTATGCACCATTTAAGCCCAAACAAAAGAAAGATTAATAGTCGAAGTCGTCCTTCTCCTCAACTGAATTTTGCACGAGGTTGGTACTTCTCTGTTCTAAAATTTGACTGCTAACATATTTTGGCGACCGACCTTCGTCATAGCCTAGACGTGCACATCATACTATATCTGATTACTCGGTTACTATTTCACATACACAAAGAATACAATAGAAAAGAAATTAACAGTCTAGTCATTTTGAAAAGCCCAATCTTAGTTATATTTAAATGAGAATGGTCACCCGTCTTATGCGACACACTTTGATTAAAATGAACCATACTCAGACTGGAAAATGAATCTGAAATAAGGGGTCATATCACTTGTTATGTTCAGACATTCTCTCCTCCTAGTCGACTTTGAACTTTTGCTGCTTTTTCAATAGGGTTTAAGGGTTTTTTGCGCTGTTATTTTTGATTCTTGCCAGGATTTTTACTATACAATGCCACAATGAAGCTGCAGGATGTTATGTGATCTTTGTGAACCTTGGCCCATCTACTCCCGATTCCTGTTGCAAAACTTCACCTGATTTTCACTGTCAAGGAGCTAAACCACCAAGGATTTCCACATTGAGTCCCATGATCACACAACAGAGAACGAATTGGCGAAAGATACCATGTTTTGTGCGATTACTCTTGTATTTAGTTACCGCATAAATAAAACTAATATTGGCAAATATTCCAAGCACAATGGCCGCAAAAATTGTGCATGGCAGAAATACAAAATGGACGCTCAAATCCTATATGTAAAATCATAGTTTAGAAAACTAATCCTTATTTAGAGCTTCACTAGGTTGGTATCTTTTTCCCAATCGAATGTTCTTCTTTCCGGTCGATGGGTTTTCGCGTTTGCTGGTGGCTGACGTTTCGGCGAATACGCCTTCTTCAGAGCCTGAACGTATCAATCGTTGTAGCGTTATTTATATGACTATATACTGTGAGAGAGAAAAAATAAATAAATAAATAAATTGAAAATCTACGGTGTTAATAAGCGATAACTAATTCAGGGAAACCACTCACCTTACCATCTGATCCAGGGACTACCTATGTTGCTAGCGCCAGGGTGACGTATGAGCCCGCCTCCCGTGTCACTAGGTCAAATTATGGATAGGTGTCAGCTGAGACCCATGCTAGAAAATCAATCTGAGATAAGGTGCCATGTGGTTGGTTATGTTGAGGCACTCTCCCTTTTTGTTCATTTTCGGGTTTTTGGAATTTATCCAAAAAGCTTCAAGGGTCTTTCGCGCCGATGTTTTTGGTTCGTGCCCTAAGATTTTGACTACTACCTCGAAGTCATCATCGTTGTGTCTTTGCAGTCCTGTGTGTACCTAGAGGTTTACTTGGGTCTTTATTTGTTTTTCCGTCTAGGTGTTCTTTAATGCGGATGTGGAGTGGTTTGCCTGTTTCGCCAATATATTCGCCATCACATGTCTTACATGAGATAAGGTATATTGTACCTACGCTCATGCAATCGCCGTCTCTACCGTTGGGACAAATAACGCAGTCCTTTGTATTACACAGACGGTCGTACAAGCGGTTTCGAACTAATTGACGACGCGATGTTTTAGGGGGAATTTCTACAATTCCTACAAGATCTTCCAGACCACTGTTTTTTAGACACTTTCTAATAGCGGTACTGACTTCGTCTGTTATGAAAGGTAGTTTAAGAGGTACCTTATTGCTTAGGTGTGGCGCCCTGTCGTTCTCATTGCGAGGCTTTTCGCTCCTTTTGGGCCTACCGTTAGTTTTTGTCTTTTCTTTGTACCCATTAGAAATGGCTATTTTTCGCGCTAAGTCTAGTGATTCCTTTCTTTCATAACAGACGAAGTCAGTACCGCTATTAGAAAGTGTCTAAAAAACAGTGGTCTGGAAGATTTTGTAGGAATTGTAGAAATTCCCCCTAAAACATTGCGTCGTCAATTAGATCGAAACCGCTTGTACGACCGTCTGTGTAATACAAAGGACTGCGTTATTTGTCCCAACGGTAGAGACGGCGATTGCATGAGCGTAGGTACAATATACCTTATCTCATGTAAGACATGTGGTGGCGAATATATTGGCGAAACAGGCAGACCACTCCACATCCGCATTAAAGAACACCTAGATGGAAAACAAATAAAGACCCAAGTAAACCTCTAGGTACACACAGGATGCAAAGACACAACGATGACGACTTCGAGGTAGTAGTCAAAATCTTGGGGCACGAACCAAAAACATCGGCGCGAAAGACCCTTGAAGCTTTCTGGATATATTCCAGAAACCCACAAATGAACAAAAAGGGAGAGTGCCTTAACATCACCTACCACATGGCACCTTATCTCAGATTGATATTCTAGCATAGGTCCCAGCTGACACCTATCAATAATTTGACCTAGTGACACGGGAGGCGGGCTCATACGTCACCCTGGCGCTAGCAACATAGGTAGTCCCTGGATCAGATGGTAAGGTGAGTGGTTTCCCCGAATTAGTTATCGCTTATTAACACCGTAGATTTTCAATTTATTTATTTATTTATTTTTTCTCTCTCACAGTATATAGTCATATAAATAACGCTACAACGATTGATACGTTCAGGCTCTGAAGAAGGCGTTTTCGCCGAAACGTCAGCCACAAGCAAACGCGAAAACCCATCGACCGGAAAGAAGAACATTCGATTGGGAAAAAGATACCAACCTCGTGAAGCTCTAAATAAAGATTAGTTTTCTAAGCTTTTCTTATCATTTTCGAAGGTTTATATATTAATATGCCGAGGTTTCAAGAAAGTCGGTCTTTCGAGTTGTTATAAAATCATAGTTATCAGAAAAAAAACGAAAAGGTGAAACGACTTAAACCAGCTCTGTTCTATCGGCGTATGCCAAAGAAGTAGGCGTCTTCTTCCAATACAGTAAAACTAGAAAAGCATTACTTTGCCAGTGGTCAGTGTAGAGGTATATCACTTCATTTCATTCCGTTTACTAAACTCATCATTACACCTGCAAGACGGTAACTCGATCGTGATTTTGAATCAGCACTTCACTACGTATGTATGTGCCCTCTTTCTCTTCACAGCTTGAGCAGCCTTAACCCACATTTATACACTTTGCAGAGGTCATGCAAAGCTGCGTGCTTCCTTCAAGTGGCACCGTGGACACTCGGTGTACACGTCTCTTCCAGGTTTCACGGTCATACAATTCATATAAAAAGTTCTAGCAGCGGGCGTATCCTCTGCGATTTGCTCTGTCTGTCGGTCTTACTACATTTGTCAACCCCACACTCAGCTTCCAAATATACTTTATAGTGATTTCGTAGAATTCGACCAAACGAAATCGAGCCAACAGGTTGAGCCTGAAATACGCCTTGGAGACCATGAGAGGAAGAGAGTAAATTTCTTCATCACATCTTCCTTCTTCATGTTTGTGAACATCTATCATACATTAAATGTGAGACGTTGTCAACTAGCATTATTCCATTTTCATTAGTTTCATGCCCGTAATCACCACTTCAAGAGCAACACCTCTGTAATACACTACGAGGGCTTATCTTCTGTGTGAATTCCTATGTTAGGAAAAGTATAACTTTCCATGTATCAAATACGTCATCGAGCAAATCTGTTTTAGAGCAACAGATTTGAGAGCGATTTTTAGGTGACTTCTTGCTAAAAAATGTGAAAAATGAGCGTCACTCATATTGTGGTACTTTTCCTCAAAGGAGCTTGTACTAATAATTTCTTTATATGACTCTCTACTTGAAATCTTCATTGTTGAAAAGTGTTTGCGAATCACAATTTCACAATATCGAGGAAGAAATGTGCATTGGAGGTACAGAATGCGTTGTTTTCCTGACGCAGTCAGAAGTTTTCGTGTACAAAGTGGGGATTTGGGATACGTGAGAAAATATATGTCATTAAATTATATATCTTTCCGTCTCAACAAAGTACTTCTAATATCAATATTACTAACAAATAATATTAGATAAATGAATAAAATCTGTTTTTATCAAGGCATCGAACAGCTACAAAATATGAGTAAAATGACGAAAAAAAAATTGTCAAATAAGATCATATCTTTCGTTTCGTATGTTTCCTTAAGACCGTGCTCAAGGTCCAATGTGTAAGGGGTTTGGCTCCTCCAGAGAGGATTGACCCCGGGAGGACTGACAAAGAAGATAAAGAGACTGCCCAACTGACGAGACTGCCACAAGTCCGAATCACGTGTATGTACAAGTGCTCAAAACAGACCACATGCATTGCTCAAAAAGTAATTATCGAAAGGTTGAATAAGAGTTGGAAATATACTCCTATTTACAACAATGTGATTTTTTCGTTCAAAAAAAGTGATTTTTACGACGCAAGCGCTTTTTTTCAAAGAAAAACCTCATGATATCTTTTCGTTATATTTCATCATATTATAATGACAATGCTCCTTATGGCCGAAGTTTGCCAAATAAGCATCATAACTTTGTTGGAGGCGCGCCAATACAGACCAATTCGAGATGTGACCCCAATGATTCAGTAGAGACCACGACGCACCACCACTCGGCGTCATCAGAATGGGTGACTCGGTACTCAAAAGGTCCAATCGTTTCCACTAACGCCTATGCTAAAGGTCTGTAATATCTGCAGCTGCAAAGATTTAGATTAACACATTGGTGACGATATACAGATTTCGTATGCTTGCAATGGTTTATTTTTGAGCACAAAAGGCCTTTCTTGAACTTATGAAGCCAATCGGCAGCTAACTAATGCAGATGCTGTCTCAGGTGTTCACCATGGAAACATGACTTATTCGTAATTTCCCACTTAATTATCCGCAAAAAAAAACCGTTTTCGGGCGATTTTTTTTCGGTAAGCGGAATGTTATTTCTGAAGAAGTGGAAGGGCAGAGCAGTTGATCAAACGAATAGAATGAAGTTAAAAAAAATAAAGTCGCTGTATTACGTGTAAAGAGTTTCAGTAAATAATCAAGATGAGAAATTACTGAAATCACAGGTTTTTTGAGAGACAGCTGGAATTTCACATTTGTGTTTAATAAGCTATCGCGTGATTCGAAAATGTCCAGGAAAAACGTCTCGCTTAAGCTTTCTGTGAGTTGTACGCAGCAGTTTTGGTTAGGTCGAACACATCCAATATTCTCATATACTGTGCTTCGCATTTGTCACCGAAATAGATATTTTTAGTGGAACTAGGAAAAATGCAAATTAGAGGAAGCATGATGTCTCAAAGTAATAACAATCAAAATAAGAGAAACCACCACTGTAAGCACTAAATGTTGTATGTGAACCATGTATTTATATGTAGGCTGCTGATATTACGTCAATATATACATATATATGTATATTACATATACATATCATATATTATATATATTACGTCTATATATAGCGTAGAAAGAAAGGAGTGCAAAGCAAGCGTCGGTGGTGCAACGGCTTAGCACATGCGCCCGGTGAGAGTAAGATCTGGGTTCAAATTCCCTCGATGTAAACGTTTTTGCCCACCAGTCTACAACCTTGGGTTTATTACGTCATCAAAACACCGCAATAGGCGGTCAAATAAAATGATTTCCGACTGATTATTGAAACCCAATATCTGTCAACGTAAGTGAGTTCAACGTCGATAGCGACTGCCCCGCCACACCGTAGACGGTTGGCTGCTGACCTGACAGATAACGCGTTGTAGAGTAGAAAGAGTGGAGTGTAAAACGAGCGTCGGTGGTGCAACGGTTTAGCACAAGATCCCCGAAAGAGTAAGATTTAGGTTCGAATCCCTGCCGACGCAAGCGTTTTCGCACATCACTCTACATCATTGGGTCTATATATATATATATATATATATATATATTATATATATATATATATATATATGTATATATATTTATATGAGCGTATATATATATGTATATATATATGTATATATATATATATATATATGAGCGCATGTGGCGCAGTGGTTATAGGTGCTCTGCGTCGCACACGAGGTCAATGGTTCGATCTCGCGCTCATGGCTCACCAACCAAGCCATCCATCCCTCCGGGGTCGGTAAATTGGTACCAGGCAGGTCTCAGACTTGTCTGAGAGGATAGGCAGCACTGACTCGGTTCAGCGGGAGGCCACCGCGAGTCATTGTAAAGGCCAGAGATGCATTCCATCACCTTAAACGAAATTAGAAATTGAAGTTGAATGCATGGCGCATCCCTCAGGGATTGATCAACGCCGAGAGCTTTATCCTTTTTATCCTTTATATATATATATTATATATATATCACCTGTATCACCTGTCGTCCCGTTGATCGTCGAGTGACTCGAGCGTGTATCAGCAACTCTTCCATTTTTCCCTGTCGCGTGCAAGAGTAGCCCAGTGGGTCCTCGTTCTAGGTCCTCATTCGCTGAGCATCATATCTTTCTTCTATCGCTTTCGTGAAGAAATCGGACCAACGGGTCAGTGGTCTTCCTTTAGAGCGCTTGACGTCCCGAGGAATCCAGTCGGTAACGGCTCTCGTCCATCGGTTGTCCTTGAAGCGTATCACGTGTCCGGCCCACCTTATTTTCGATATCCTGGTGTGTAGAACGGCGTCTCTGATTCTCGATCGATGACGTAGGTCGGAATTTCGGATCCTTTCTCTCATTTGCGAGATACGGGATACTCCTAGCATCGACCTTTCGACTGCGCGTTCGATAACGCCAAGTGATCTTTCGTCCTGCTTACGTAGCGACCAGGTTTCTGCTGCATACGTTAGGGCAGGGATAATTGTCGAGTCGAAATTGGGCACGGAGTCGGATGTTCTTTGTCCTCTTCACTACATCTTGATGCTCTTAAACGTTCCCCAAGGTTATATATATATATATATATATAATATATATATATATATAAGGATAAAGCTCTCGGCGTTAATCAATCCCTGAGGGATGCGCCATGCATTCGACTTCAATTTTTAACTTCATTTGAGGTGATTGAATGCACATCTGACCTTTACAATGACTCGCGATGGCCTCCCGCTGAACCGAGTCAGTGCTGCTTATCCTCACAGACAAGTGTGAGACCTGTCTGGTACCAATTCACCGACCCCGGAGGGGTGGATGGCTTGGTGAGCCATAAGCGCGAGATCGAACCAGTGACCTCGTGTGCGACGCAGGGCGCCTCTAACCACTGCGCCACATGCGCTCTATATATATATATATATATATATATATATCACGCATTTTGACTGTTTTTCAGAATTTATTCAGTACAACACATATTTATTGGTAGAGAATTTTGAGACTGTTTATAATATTCGCGTGAGGTCTTGAGACTTATAGACGTCATACTTTTCCGATGAAACCTTTCGCTACACAAACGATATCTCACGTCTCAGATGCATATCACAGCGATGGGAGTGTTTGGAATTGACTCTGAACTCTCTTAAAGTGATGGCACTTGACACTGACCTGATACTGTAGGTGTAGAACACGGTAAGATTAACAAGTTTACTGTGGATAAACTGTTATATAACTAATCGGATAATTGGATTGAGTACGGTAGACTTACAGTAATCCTAACGAACCAACCACTAGCTGCTAAGTGATGAAGATTGCTGACTAATGACAACTAATGATAACGGCTACATAATGACCGATTACAACAGGACAACCCATGACAGCATGACAACTAATGAGAACCCATGACAACTGAACTTTCTGTTTTCACGACGGCTTATATATGGAGCACAGGCAAAGAGTTTGTCAGATGAAGGCTACAGTAAGCCTCCGATTATATAAAAAAATCTACGCACACAAATGGTTGGATTTGAAAACACAAAGGTTCACACGCGTACAAAAGCTGACAAGCAAGATGATGGTTCAAGATAAATTTAACAAAAAGAATTTCTCGCTTTCAGCACATGGCAAAAATGTTCTTAGCATAAAAAGTGACATGTTCATCTCGCGATGGGAACGTAAACAGAAAGGACGTTGGCCAGCTGCACGTTCGTTCGCAGGCACCAACAACTTACAAGAACTACAGTATGCCAAATCACATAATTCCAAACACTCCCGCCACATAAAAGAAAGAAAAGAGACAAACTCAACACTTTAAAGAGATAGGATGGATGATTATAGAGGATTAAGTAGCAATAGTGGATACGATAAGTTGATGCACTGTTCAAGATAATAGGGTGACTATGGAGCACGACTAATCGGCGGAGTTTAGTATGTCGCTATATACGCCCCGTGAAGTTAACACCCAAGGTGATAGCTAGTGGGTGATTAAATATATTGTAATATAATTCCAAAAAAAGAATGATTTAAGCTCAAAAAAGGGGTTGGTAAGCCCAGGGTCATACACCGGTGTTTCGGAGGTTCGTCCTCCTCATCAGTGACCCCATTCTTTTTTTTGGAATTATATTGAATGTTTTTTGGGGGTTTCAAAACCAGTCGATCTTTTGATATATTGTAATAACAGGGCCATTTAGGTCTGATCTAAGACTGATGTATGACCGAATTGAACATAGGACCAGCTACCTTGCCTTCGGTGGCGAACGGAACATAGCTCATTCGTTGAAGTGCCCTGTCGCAGAAGCGAGTGTCCCATATCATACAGACGGAAAGGGAGACAATGTCAATGCGGCGAGCATATCAGGTAAGAGGATTAGTAGAGTTTAGTCTTACCAAAGCGGACTACACAGAAGTTTAAAATGATAGGGTAGGCATAGAAAAGAACCAAGAGGATCGGTATAACAAGCAGATAATTCTTAAAAATTAAGAGTTTGCTAAAAATCTTAAAGGAGCTAAGAAAATTAACTAATTCCTTCAAGGAAGTGGAATTGTTTGATGGCAGCAGCCTGACGTTGCCTGAAGGAGAACGGAGAGGCTCGTCGTCGACGAAGACGAGATTCCTTTGATAGGAAAGGTATTCGAGCCTGCTGGGCATGACGTATTGCAAAAACTGAAACAGATGGAAAGTTAAAATGTAATATCAACTTATTAAGATAACCCGTCATGGTGCATCTGGCGAGGAGATGGTTCGATGGGCAGATGATGTCTGCTGTTTCTTCACCATGAGAAGTACACACCAGATTTATCTCGCCACCGTTCCAAGCAATAGCATCCTGTTATCCTTGATGTTGTTATACCTGCAGTCGCACGAGCCTGAAATTCTCAATTGCAAATGCAAGGTTCTGATAAGTGAATCTGGAAAACTGATAACGAAAGAACGAGGATATTGCCGACCATTATGACCGTCTGAAACGCTCTTGCTCCTTTCGAACGGCATGGAAGTTTTACGCTGAGTTTTCCACGAGACTGCGCTCTTCTCCTCATTTGTTATGTCGCCTGTTTGTGATGTTGCGTCAGAATGGTCGTAAAAGTAGAAGGAGTATTTGCCCCGCGCCATGTGTCTGCTTCGGTCCTCATTGGAGGTGATTTGAGCCTGATTTGAACCAGAGGGGTCGGAATCATTTAACAGGTCTGTAACCATGATTCCACTCGTAGCTATATCTGCCGGATTGAGGGTTCCTGGTGTATGACCAATAACTGTGTCGACCGAATTATTCAGGATGACCTTGACCCGATTCCTAATATAGACGGGGTGACCTGATGACCGAGTCCAGTCTAAAGCCACTCTACTGTCCGTCCAGATAAACTTTCGGTTTATGCTCACTTCTAATTGTTTGACGATGAAATCAAGAAGTTTTGCGCCTATCATTAATGCCGTTAATTCTAATCTCGGAATCGTGATCTTATGATTAAGTGGTGTTAGTCTACATTTGGACATTAGCAATTCTGCCGTTGGCTCTCCGTCTTTAGGACGACAAACTATATACGCGACAGCGCAATAAGCAGCCGTGGAAGCATCGGTGAACACGTGCAGGTCATATGTGCACTGATGACGACTCTTGCGGTGGAAATAACAACCGAGGGAACGTTACCATAGTCGACAAAGCGGATCGAAGTTGACGCCATTGGGCATACTTCTCCGTAGGTATCTCTTCATCCCAAGCTAGAGGAATTTTCCAGAGGGACTGGAACAACAGTTTTGCCTGAAGAGTAGCGAGAGATATTACGCCGAGTGGATCGAAGATGCTTGCTATGTGTTTCAACACATCTCGTTTAGTCCACTGATGAGTATGACCCGACGATGATGGCACGGGGATAGTAATAGTATCCTCTGATGTGTCCCACCGGAGACCAAGAAGTTTCTGCTTTATCGGTGGAGACGAGCCTTCGCGCCTTTCGAAGAACCGGTTCAGTGGTTGAGCATTACTAGTATAGAGCTCGCAGGTTCATGCCAGCTTCTTGGAAAAGCTGTTTGGATTCGTTATAATATGCTATGCCTTCGGGAACACTATTAACTCCGAAGAAGATATTATCCACGTATTTATTACGGAGAATATCCTTCAAAGTCGAGTATTGGTCGTGGTAAGATGGTGTTGAATGGTCCCCGCTAATAGAAATGGCGAGCAAATTAGTCCAAATGGAATCCTGGTGAAACGATACGCTACTATATTATCGTCTCCAGGGAGTTTTTTAGGGTTTTTAAACCAGAAGAACCGTGTGAACTCGCGAGATTCCGGATGAGAACCAACCATCAAGAAGGCTTTTTCATTATCGCTAGAGATAGGTATTGAATAGAAACGAATCCGAAGGAGAATTCCTACCAGATCGGGTAATAACACTGGACCTCTATGGAGGAGGTCATTAAGACTAGGTCTTCCCCTTCTCTTAGCGGAACCGTCATAGACACGCCTAAATTCGAAGTCAGACTGATCGTTTTTCCAGACCGCATGATGAGACAGATAATGATGCTGTTTACCACAAGCCTTTGACACGCGCTCTATGATTCCTTTATCTAAATGTTCGAGTATTCCAGCATGATACAACTTCATAAATTCTGGTTGGCAATGAAGGGCTCTGCGAAGAGCACGTAGACGACTAAGAGCTATATCGATATAACTTGGTAATTCGGAGGTATCAGTTTTGAAAGGTAACTGAACAACGTACCTTTTATTTACACTATCATAAGAGGTCGTGTATTGAGAAATCGAAGACACTCCTCGTCATCGTTGCAAGTTGGATCGTCGAAGATCCCGACTGCTTCTAACTTACAAAAGTTTTTTACCAATTCTGTCAGAGAGTCGTGTTGAGCTGGATTAGCAAGATTATCACTCATAACGGCTGGGAAGGTTACATCTTTAAGGTGGGGAGCGTGACTCGTGAGAATATCCCCGATGGAAGTATGAAGCAAACAATGGCCGTCGGGAAGTTGCCTATAGCGGAAATTATCACATAAGATGAGGTCCCAGAAATAGTCTATTCCAATCAGAATCCCGGGCTCTCCATTAGAAGGCAAACAATAATCCTGTACGATTTCAGTGAGTGCTTGCAATTGGGGTAAAGGACGCGTTAATTTAGGAACAGAACGCACTGTCAGAAGCTTTTCCCCATTTGCAGTCTGAATGCCGATTTGGTAACTGATACAGCGCATGTCTAACAGTTCATTAGTTCCAAAGGAGGATATCTGCACGCCTTCACTTCTTAGAGGGGATAAGTTCAAGGCATCTGCGACCTCATTAATTATATAGGACTGGTTGGATCCCGAATCATGGAAAGCCTAAGCTTTAATATGCCGGGAAGGGTCGTCTGGGTGGAAAATGGTAACTGCTGCACACATAAAGAGGGTTGCAGGAGGGTTAGGTTCAGGTTGTGTCAACGATAGAGCACAATGTTTTGATGGTTCCCCCCGCGGGGAGGCGGACAGTAAGGGGGGAGGAGAATCCTTAATTTGGGTTGGAGGAACATCAACAGATATTACTTTGACAATTCATTTTGTTCCACAGCAGTAGAAAAGGCTGCATGATTTCGTTGATGATGACTTGCCCTTGAATGTTGCTGCTGTTTTGTTTCAGGAGAGGTCTCGACCTGGGAAACGTGAGGTATCCCAACCTCAGCACTCTTTCCCAAAGGTTGACGGTAGCATGATGAGGAGTGATGTTTTTTAGAACAGAAACTACATAGTTTTTTAGAAATACAATTGTTATATGAATGACTCGAGCTTGGACAGTTAACACATAGCTGCAATTTTCTGGTCTGGGAACTGCGCTGTTGCGATGTTACATAAACGTTGCACTGAAAGGCGCTATGGAATGAAGAACGGCAATAGGGACAATTTTTTCCGAGTCGCTGCTGTTTATGTTTACGAATGAACTTATGAGATGTAATGTTCTTACGTGCAGAATTAGCAGCAACCATACAGTCGTATCTCCCAGTTTCCACTGCCGATGATGGGAATGCCTGTTCCATAACGTCCATAACGGCCTCTTTGCGAATAATATGTGTAAGAAGATTAAGCAATTCAGTGGAAGTAACATTATGGCTATGTGAAGTTTTACCATATGCTAAACTACGAATACGAGCAGGAAGTTCATTTAGAAGAATTGCCCCAAGTGTTATTTTGCGCGAATCGTCGGCGCCTGTTGCCTGCAAAAGTTGACGCACTAAAGCGAACATCTGATTATAAAGTGTGGGTATTGACGCCCTTGGGGGTCGCACCCTGGTAACTGTTCCAGTTTTGTGCAGATAAGGTGTTTTAAGGCCACTTTATCGTCGTATAAGGTTTTGAGAATCTCTTTTGCAACGAGATAGTTACCTAGAGTGATGGCAAGTCCCTGTATCGAGGAAAGAGCTTTCCCACGCAAGCAGGACTTCAACAAAGAAAACTTGGTTGTATCGTCTAACTGCCTTTTATTATCAACCAACGTTGCAAAACGTGCCGAAAACTCTGGATAATCCAGTAGATTGCCATTGAATGAAGGAAGTTTAAGTTTGAACAAAATGGAAGCGTCGACAAAATTGAGCAAGGAGTTGTCATGGGAAATTACGTAGTTAGCAGCTGGTGTCGAAGACGCCACCGGTTGCGGATCCTCCCGGGCCACAGGAACGTTTTGTCCGACGCTTTATCGGATGCGTCAGACAGGATATGTAACCCACGTTTCAAAAGTTCAGAATCGAGAGAATTTAAAAGTAGGTCTAAATTCTCCAATAGAGTGACGGAAGTGCCAATTGTCTCACGATAGTCTCTGTGCGCTGTAATGGGAAGTTCGAATCCGTCCCTCTGTAAAACGCTTCTATCTGGATGTCGTCCAGGTGAGAGAAGTCGGTTTGTCCCGAGCGAAGCGTGTATTCCTTGAGAATTCGGGTGTGTGACGCCTGATGGCGCTGAAGGTGCGTTTTGAGGGAGAGGATCTGCTGGCGGATGGAGGAACTGTTCGGAGTAGACATAGCTATGGAAGTAGATTTAAGACAAGAAGATCCAGCAGAAGATTGCACGCTAAAATGATGACGTGGTCGCCAGTTGTTTGGAATTGACTCTGAACTCTCTTGAGGTGATTGCAATTGACACTGACCAGATACTGTAGGTGTAGAACACGGTAAGATTAACAAGTTTACTGTGGATGAACTGTCAATTGACCGATCGGATAAGTGGATTGAGTACGGTAGGATTACAGTAACAGTAACGAACCAACCACTAGCTGCTAATTGATGAAGATGGATGACTAACGACAACTAATGACAACTAATGGCAACCCATGACAGCTGAACTTTCTGTTTTCACGAAGGCTTATATATGGAGCACAGACAAAGAGTTTGCCAGATGAAGCGCTACAGTAAGCCTCCGATTAAATAAAAAAATCTACGCACACAAATGGTTGGATTTGAAAACACAAAGGTTCACACGCGTACAAAAGCTGACAAGCAAGATGATGGTTCAAGATAAATTCAGCACAAAGAATTTTTCGCTTTCAGCACATAGGAAAAAAGTTCTTAGCATAAAAAGTGACAAGTTCATCTCGCGATGGGAACGTAAACACAAAGGACGTTGGCCAGCTGCACATTCGTTTGCCGGCACCAACAACTTACAAGAATTGCAGTATGCCAAATCACACAATTCTAAACGGGGAGAAACTGTTGAGTCAGTAAGGTTAGCGCGTAGATTTGAGTCCCATATTTGTGCGATGTCTTTTTGAGAGGTCCCAATGCAGCCCACGCTGCTTTCATCATTTAAACGGTAACTCTTTTATGTTATTTTTCATGCTCAAAAAGAGCCGTAGGTAGACTTTTCCTTTCATGTTATTCTCCATATTTAATGATCACCTGCGAAGCACACGTGTGAGCTGGGCTCCTTAATCGGAAAACTATCGAGTTTGCTCTGTTTAACAGTGCACCACTAATTTTTCATGAATTGGGGCTTCATGCCATTTATGCGTAAATCGATCATTTCTCTGCTCAGTTGAGTTCCCTAAACATCATCTTGCTCCACTTTTTCAGTATCACGTCATCTGTCAAAGAAGGTTCAGTAGAAATGTTAACGCGTGCGCTTTTCTTGTCCCACTCGAGTAACTCTATAATCCACTACATTGCGGTGGGGAACAGATGGCTACCATATCGCCATTTCGAACTCTTGCTCAAATGTGTAGGTTAGGAATCGATGAAAAAGCTGTACTTACATGTTCCAGTTCTGAAAACAGTCTAATAGAGCTTATATGTAGGAGGAATTCACTCTTTGCTCAACGAGCGCTAATTGGACTGCGCTTGCTTCTACATTATCAAATGCTTCTTCTTAGCCAAAAACGCCTAGGATTAAGAGCAGCTGGCATTCTCGACACACATCTGCGACCTCTGATACGACTTGGATATGGTCCATACAGCAAATCCTTGTCAAAATCCTGCTTGCATAATTGATTGATTGTTCCTCATCCAATGCTCTTGATATGCGCAAAAGGGTAATTTTCGCAGAGAGTTCATAAAATGCACTCAACAAGAAAATCGGACGGTACTCATGAAGATTTATTTGGCCACAAATCTTGCAGAAATTGACTGTGTTCGAGGTCATGCACTAATCTGTAACTTTTTTTTTTTTGAAGATATGATGTTGTATGTACTGTAAGGAGTCTACATTATGGCCTCTATACCTCATGGAGTCAGCAGTGATATTATCGGGTCTTGGTGCTCACCATTCTTTCATGCTTTCGATCGCAAGTTAACATCAGAGTATAAAATCCCATGTGGCTTCCTTCAGCTTAGATTTCCAGTGGAAATAAATGGAGATTTACAATGGAAATTCGAGTTATTCAATCTTCCCTTAACCATAAAATCGACTGTTTTTATAACCTCGTAATAAGCGTTAAAAATAATTTCAAAAAAAGAATGTTTTAAGCCTAAACGAGGTTGGTACGCCAGGGCCATACAGCGGTGTTTCGGAGGTTTCGGCCTCCTCGTCAGTGACCCCCGCCCCACATTAAGCCCTGCATTGTAGCAAGGAGGGAGGCGTATGTGGTATGTAATGATGATCAGTCGATGATTTCGGCCGGTAGATCAAAACTAATCCATAAAATCGACTGTTTCTAAAACCTCGTGATAAACGTTCAAGATAATTCCAAAAAAAAAGAATGTTTTTAGCCTAAACCAGTTTGGTACGCCAGGGCCATACAGCGGTGTTTCGGAGGTTTCGGCCTCCTCGTCAGTGACCTCCGCCCTCAACCATTCTCACAATGAGCACGATAAGAACACAGGTTTTAACAGTGTTTTCCGGACCATACCTTTTTGGGCTGATTTCTTTAACTTCTTCCGTCTATATTGGTGTAAATCTTTGAGCAAAACTCCTCTGCAACTGGCATGTAATATTACCCATGTTGAAAATGTTGTATCAAAATCTAATATTTTCGATAGTTTGGCACAGTTTCTGTTTACTTTGACAAGCAGCTCGTAGTCTTCTGTCAAATGATCCTTAGTTTGCAGTCATGGTTGGATAGGATCTCACTCAGAATATTTTCAATTCATGTAGCTCAACGACTTCTTCTTGATCGATGACATGATTTTTTCTCCAGCTTACTACTAATGGTATCTCCGTGCGAAGAAGGCTGTGATCGGACCTGGTACAGAATGAACAGACCACAGATGTGTCAAGCAAGCACCACCTTATGCCCTTAAAATGGCCCAATATTTGTTCTATTCGGCCCCTTATCTCATGGGCTCCAAAAGTTTGGTATGTAAAAATGGTAGTTAAGCTTTGATAATTTCTTACATACGGTAGTAATGAGTTATCCTGTAATTTCTTTCTCATTTCGACACTTTTGTTGGTTCATTTATTATTTCTTCAAGGAAATCACTCATCTAAAATTACGTTCACATCGGCATCAATGATATGCAGCCACTTGCTGAAAATAAATATCTCTCAAAAAAAGTGAGATTAGCAACCAAAGAAATTAGTGTGGTCAGTGCGGAACCAATTGTCTTTGAATTTTCTCCTTGTAGATGCCGCTTCAAGGCGCAGGAGATATGAAGAATTCAATATGCAATATCAGCTTGCAGTGGATGTTGTGCCATGGTGCAAAATACTTTCTCCAAGATGTGGCGAGTTGACTCTGCAAAATGTGATGTCAGCGCTATCTTGTAGAAGGGTCATACCGAACTGCTCAAACGTTTCTCTCGACATACTAGGGCGACCTTTCGGAGACGTTTCACGTAGAAGTTTGCAATGACTGCTTGCTAAAGGTCGGACAGTTCTCAGATCGGCATGCCTTGCCATTTTCAGAGAACCAAGAGCATTATTATACCCTGACGATACCCTGACTGGACACTCACAGCTTCCAGAAGGGCTATGGAGAAAATCATCCACCAATACTACTCGGATCTCTTCGCTAGCCATGTTCTCTTACCGTCATATAAATTGAAAGAGGACGAATATGTCGTTCCACCGGTCCTTCCTTCCGAAGTCCGACATGCTATATCGTCGGTGAAAAACAGAACAACACCCGGTCCAGACAGGATTAGACCAGAACACTTGAAGAACCCGCCGCCAGTTCTCATCAACACCCTGGCTCGGCTCTTCACACGCTACCTCTTAGAATGCAAGGTTTCCATCCATTGGAAAACCAACAAGGCTGTGTTCTTGTTCAAAAGGGAGACCTTCACGACATAGGCAATTATCGCCCAATCTGCTTGCTGTCCGTTGTCTATAAATTTTTACTCGAGTCATCCTGAACAGGACTGACAGAACACTGGACGAAGGACAGCCATGCGAACAAGCAGGGTTCCGAAAAGGATTTAGTACCATAGACCACATTCACACGACCACAAGACTCATTGAAGTTTCGCGAGAGTACAAACAACCACTCTGTCTCATTTTCATCGATCTGAAGAAAGCCTTTGATTCAGTGGAAACAGAAGCGGTTAGAGAGGCTCTAGATAACCAGGGCGTCCCTACTCGGTACATAATGATCCTTCGTGAGCTTTATAAAGATTTCACGACCAGAATATCTCCATTCTACAACAATATCACCATTGACGTAAGAAGAGGGGTTCGACAAGGCGATACAATATCGCCAAACCTATTCACTGCCACCCTACAAAACGTCATGCGAACATTAGATTGGGACGAAATGGGAGTGAAAATTGACGGTCGACAGTTAAACAATTTTCGCTTTGCTGACGAAATCGTTCTCATAACACCAAACATCAGCCAAGTGGAACGAATGTTGACTGATTTCGATAACGCCTGTGGGAAGATCGGTCTTCAACTGAATCTAACGAAAACAATGTTTATGAGGAACGGATGGGTTTCTAATGCCCCATTCACGCTCAACGGAACGACAATTTCCGAATGCTCCAATTACATCTATCTAGGTCGTGAAATCAACATGATGAACGGCCTAGCCCCAGAGTTGAGCAGGAGGAAACGAGCGGCTTGCGGAACATTTAAGAGCATCGAAGATGTGTGAAGAGGACAAAGAACATCCGACTCCGTGCCCACCTTTTCGACTCGACAATTATCCCTGCCCTAACGTATGCAGCAGAAACCTGGTCCGCTACGTGAGCAAGATGAAAGATCACTTGGAGTTATCGAACGCGCAGTCGAAAGGTCGATGCTAGGAGTATCCCGTATTCCGCAAATGAGACAAAGGATCCGAAGTTCCGACCTACGTCAACGATCGAAGATCAGAGACGCCGTTCTACACGCCAGGATATCGAAAATAAGGTGGGCCGGACACGTGATGCGCTTCAACGGACAACCGATGGACGAGAGCCGTTACCGACTCGATTCCTCGGGACGTCAAGCGCTCTACAGGAAGACCACCGACCCGTTGGTCCGATTTCTTCACGAAAGCGATGGAAGAAAGATATGATGCTCAGCGAATCCCTAGAGCAAGGAGGACCCACTAGGCTACTCTTGCACGCGATAGGGAAAAATGAAGAGTTGCTGGTACCCGCTCGAGTCACTCGACGATCAACGGAACGACAGGTGATACAGGTAAAGAGCATTATTATCTGAACGTGGAACTTGGGTTTTGACTGAGCCAGCGAGTCTTTGCTACAAGGTTGGCAGTAGGCGCGGCACGTGTTGATCTTGTTGTAGACCCAGGACTCATCCTTAATGATGATCGACTTGAAGAATCATGCCTGTGGGATCGCAGCAAGCAAGAGACACTTGCAGATGGTCACCCTTGCGGCGTGATCGTGATCACTCATTACATAATTTTTCCACTGAAAAATTATTTTGCTGTAGCTCACTCCATTTAGATGGCGTGCTCTTTTATATCGTCTTGGCGAAAGCTACTAGGGTTCTTTTCCGCTACCCGGAAATAAATGGATATTCAATCACATTCACTTTGCAGGAACTTTTCACAGGAGAGTTAGTATTCATTCGAGAGCTGAAACCTCCAGCTAGCGTGGCTTCTATATGACCGGCTTCTAAAATTACCCTTTTATACCGCCGTCAAATTCAAAATAAAATTATGTTATAGATCGGCTGCGCAATTCACCTGTTACTTCGCTGGAAGCACTAAAAACACATGAACGTGTAGAGAAGTCTTTTATACCAGTATCATACTTTGATCCGAAGTCTCTTTTCTTCCAAAGAAGAGAAAAAATTTTTAGTCAAATGACAAAAATTGCCCCTCACATGAGCTTTATCGATTAATCAGCAGTGAACACGGCACTGAATTTGCAGCTACCAGACCCTCCGGCTGTGGACCAGTCAGCAAACAAAAACGCTGAATATGTGAAACTAGATCCTATTATTCCTACTAAACTGCTGAGAAACGGCCTTTCCAGAACATAAACACAGCGCTGAAATCTTCATATCTTACGCCATCAAATTATTATTAATAGTCTGAGGAAGAAACTTTGTCTTTTGAGGAAAAACGGGTGTGTGAAACACAAATGCTTCCTTCTCCTTGGAGCATCATTACAAGACTTTTTGAAAACCGACCAAAAGACTTTGCTTTAGCTCTAGATTCAAGCTTTCAAGCTGATTACTAACACTCTCATAAAAAAGGCGTATGGCCTAGAAAAAGATTCAAGGTTTCAGGCTTTTTACAAACACTCCCATGAAAAATTCTTCTCCAGCGAATGGGCAGAATAATCATTTGTTCCATGATAACAGAAAAGAATCGCAACTAGAAACTCCGACATTCCACGGCTTTCTTGGCCATAATCCGATTTGAAATCGAAAAAAAAACTGATTAGAACAATAGTGTGAAAGAGATTATGAGGAAGCCCAATATGATTGCTCTAATTTGCAAGCAAGGGCCACTAAATGTATGCAGCATATGTTCAAAAGTTAGTCTTCTTCTGTAGACACAGGTACGCCGATAGAATAGGTCCTTTTAGTGGTGTACTGCATGATATTATACCATAGAACATCAAAAAAATATTAGATACTATTTTATTTTGCACTCAAATTTTCATGAGATCTGCCATCGAAAGTTCTTTTTATGTGATGCTGTTTGCTCTACATAACTAGTTGTGTGTTTAGCAAAAGCATTTTCTAAATTGCTTTTTTGCTAGATTAACTTTAATTGGAGGGCCATCATAGAACAAATTATCACCTTAGCCACTTCACTAATAATTCCAGCTTACACTCACTACAAACATACCAGTCCGTTTTTTTACTTTGATAAAATTCACATTATAAGTGACTCATCCACGGATCATCCTCTTTGTCGGATTCCGCCCGGTTAGTCTCGAGGGCACGTG
>JAHQIW010000360.1:0-43187 GCA_019055375.1 Parelaphostrongylus tenuis
GCTCTGATAGTGACCACCGAGAATAAATGCTAATGACTTTGATCTTTTTGATAACATACACAAGCCGTCATGCCTCCTTCGGCTTTTTGTACTTCTTGCATTCCATTTGTTCTCTCGCATCGCCCATTCGCGAAAATCCTCCAAATCTACGCTTGGGTTGCTGCTGCGAAAATTTTTCTTCCCATAAATGTAAATGAATGCTGATGAGCCTCTTTTTTGAAGTCCTGTTATATTAGGTTCGGCAAAAATATCTGCAAAATTTCCGAAAAATTTGCTTTTTGAGATATTCACGTAGATTTTTCATTGATTGCTTGCCATACATTGATCTCCTTCACTAACTTATCTGCTCGTAATTATTTTCTGAACTAACATGTCATATGGTCTGTTAAAGGCTCTTGTACAGCACGAAACACGTGTTTCGACCTTACAGTTTCGTCAGTTGTGCGGACTCCTTCGCCTTTAGCCAATTTTCTCGGGAGCTCCCTACACTCCTTATAAAGAGGTAGACAATCTAAACTGCTCTGCCGTCAAGTAAAAAAACACAAGACCGGCAATTATAAGGTCGAAACACGTGTTTCACCGATTCACGTTCTATTCACTTTTGAGCCATTCACCGAGCTTGCGTTTCTACGATAACAAAGAAGCTGCTCAATCTCAGATTCACGCACGACCGATTTCGAATTGTCGTTGAAATGTTCCTGCTAAAAGTATGATTCATTTCACATGCAAATCGGCGTAACATCCACCACGAGTAGCACACTCTTGATGGATACGTAACTTACAACTTTAATCTTCACAACTAACTTTCAACCATAGAGAGCAAGAGAGAGAGAGAGAAAGACGACAAGACCTACCTCACAATTTGCGACAGGACGATTCATGTCTCCTCCACCCTCTCCTCGTGCGGGTTTCCTCAGTTCGAGCTCTACTATTGTATTCTAAATGAAGAGCTGTTATGAGCTGCCACAATTATGGCCAGCCTGATCTCTTTTCCTCTCAATACGTGCATTTCCACGAGTATATAATGATATGCCAACAGTACTTTTTTCGTTATCTGCCCCTTGTTTCGAGCTCTTGAAAGAAAAGTTTTTTGATTGTTTTCAGGTCTGAGCAGTCAACCGAGTAGCTCAAATCAAAAAATTATAATGGTCCACCATGTTTTCAAAATGGTTTTACTGCTGTTCTGTAATAGCAAATATTAAATTATGTTTCTCATTCAAGCGTGCCTCAACGACCAATGCTTACTCTTCCGAGTTTCATCGGCTACTTAGTAGCTTAAATTTTGCCGATTACGATGATGTAGCTGATTTTCCAGGGAGACGTTTTTAGTTTGTTGGAACAATCAAAGAAAATTTCTTTTCGCAAATTTGGCATCGACAAAAGCGCAGAGGCATGGCTGTCATGTTGCATAGTTCCTACCCTTCTACCGGTAAAGCAGGTGTTTTGGTTTCATATTGTGCTGCGCAAAACTTAACATTCTTTTGGCTTGTACGGCGCACTAAAAAGTCCTCTTCAAAAACCAAGCACGTCATTAGAATCGGCGGCCTTTAAGCTATCGCGTGCGTTTCTAAGGGTCTTGAGGAAAAGTTTCGTTGAGCGAGAAATTTCTAACTTAACATGATACTACTTTTGTTGCTATAGCACAATAATAGAGCTATTCCGAACAAAATACATCAGTGAAATCCTTCTAATCCTTGCTATTGAAGGGATATTAGAACACTCTAAGAAAGATTAAAAAAATGTGTATTTCAAGGAATCGAAACAGGTGCTCGTATCGGAAAAATACCTTATAAACTTTTAAGACTTGCATTACAAGTGTTTTACAAGTGCACTACAAATACATTTCAATACAAATACAAATACGAGCATTCCCACGAGTGAACCATAATATTCCAGCGATACTTCTTCGCTATCCGCAAATTGTTTCGAGCTCTTAAAAAGAACTTTTTGACTGTTTTCAAAGTTTGAGTAGTCATCCGATAGTTTAAATCAACATAACTTGAGTGATCTACCTTGTTTTCAAGATGGCTTTACTATCGTGCTGTAACAATATAAGTAAAATAATGTTTCCGATTCAAGCGTTTCTCGCCGACCAAAGCTTTTCCTTTCGACTCTCATCATCCACTCGATAGCTTAGATTTCGCCGATTCCAGTGATGTAGTTGATTTTTGAGAAGAACTTCTTAGCATTCTGTAAGAATCACAGATTAAATTTCGCAAATCTGTCATCGAAAAAAGCGTGGTGACATAGCGGTCATGTTGCCAAGTTCCTATCCATGTACCGGCTAAGAAGGTAATTCGGTGTCAATGTTGCGCCGCGCGACCTTAACATTCTTTTGAAGGCTACAACGCGCTGAAAAATCATTTTCCAGAAGCCAAGCGTATCATTGGAACTGGCAAGATCGAGATAACGAATGCATTGCTGAAATCCCAAAGTAGAAGCTTCTTTGGGCCGGAAATTCTTAATAATAGAAATGATACTATTGTGCTGTTGCAGAGCAATAATAAAGCTGTTCGCACAAAAATGTATTACCAAATTGCTTTTGATTTTTGCTTTTAAAAGATTACTAAAACGTTCCAAAAAGGAAAAAAATATCTTTTTTTGCAAAGGTCGGAACAGGGTGTGGATAATGGAAAAAACCCTATAAACTTCCAAAATTTGCATTTCCATTACAAAACCAGAAACGAGTATCCTGTTAATCACTGTTATATGTATGGCATACGCTAGCAGTGAGTTTCGAAAACCTTGAGTACAGAGTGATTATATGCACCGAAGAGAATTGAGTGGTGAGCCAAAACTCAGACTCAGAAAGGAGTTGAACCCGCGTTCCACTCATGGTGGGTGAAAAGCGGATCAAACCGCCTGAGGTCGAACTTTCTGATCAGCACTCAATTCTTTTACGTGCATTCGATATATCAGACCCCTGCGAAAATTCAGTAGAAACAGTGGAAGTCTTGAGTATCAGAGAAGTCAAACCTATCTAATTATTACAATAAGCATCAGACATCAGCCCGCATATATCGTTCTGACATTCTGCGATTACCACAGGCAACGAAAAATTATCAACTTGTAGAAGACGCTTATAAACAAAATCTAAGTCTTACTCAATCGCGATGTATTCGTACATTGCGTTTGAGACGGTCATGTTTTAAACATAGGATATCATCCTCGAGTTGTAGGAAGTGGGCAGCCGATCGACAGGTGGACTTTGGGACTGAATGGGTGATCGATTCGATCGCCTCGATGATATGGCTAAATGCCAGCACCTCGAGCTCCGATCCGTTTTTTTTCGCATTGCTTTAGATGGGAAAATGCGCTTAGCGTCTCTGCTCTCCGTCTAAATTGTCGTATTTTCGTCTTGAGTGATCAATGGAGCGATGCATAAGGTTTCAACCAATTTTTGGAGAAGTTCGGTGATATTCCGACTAAAATTTATATGAGGAGGTCACAGATTTGTCACAGTAACGATCCTTAATCTTTTTAGAAACCCATTAATATCGCTTTTTTTTTCTTTCTTAACTCATATGTACATTTGATTTTTATGATTAAATTATGCGCACGAGAAGCATCGTATATGTGTTTTGATGTGTTGCTTCTCCAGTAATAATCGTTCATCCACTGTTTTATCGGTAATCGAGGTATAAGGGTGCCGTAGCCGGGATATTGTGATGCTCGTCGCGGGGCACATAGAACCGAACACCTCACCATCACTTTCCGGCAGCCAATAACAACACCTTATGGAACACCGCAGCCAGGCTATCCTCGAGATTGCATAGAGACTTGCTCAGCCAGTAATCTACGACGCTCAAGAATAGAAAAAGCGATTGAATGCTAAAAGTATTGAGATCCACATGGTGAAAAAATCACAGTGAAAGCGGATAATGAAGTATCGAGAAATTACAGGACGAGGACGCGTGATGTGTACTAGATGGAAATGTCTTCTAACATCTCACGCAAGATCTTCGTCCAGGCAGTTCCAAACCATCCAGGCTTTCATCTTTCGATTGACTCGGTAAGTCAGAACTGGGAAGAATATAAATTGGCAAAGTGTTGGCTCTGTAGTGTTACCTCTTCAAATCGTTCTACTTGTCGTAAATCCAAAGAAACAACAAATATATGGAGTTTTCAATAAAATGCAATTATTCCTTATATTACAGAGTTATGTTCACTCAGATGCGTAAATCAGTGAAAGGGTAAAACTCTCGGTGTCAATCAGTTCCTAAGGGATGCACTAATCATTCGTCTTCAATTTCTAACTTCGCCAAAATGATTGAATGCATATCTGGCCTTTATAATGGCTAGCGGTGCCTCTCGCTGTACCCACTTAGTGCTGCTTATCCTCTCAGACAAGTCTAAGACCTGTCTGGTACCAATTCACCGACTTCGGAGAGATGGATGGCTTGGTGAGCCATGGGCGCGACATTCGAACCATCGACCTCGCGTACGACACTGAGCACCTCTAAGCACTGCGCCACATGCGCTCACGCAATCTAATAGTTTGCAATTACGTGAAACTAGTTGAGGGCTTTTCTTGTATATTTAAAATAGATATTATTGCATAGAACGATCACCACAGTGTGTAACTTGAGTGCTCTATAATGGCGTTTTGACACGTTCAACTTTATCGAGCTCTACCCCACCACCCCCAATTTTTTTCCGCAGTCAACAACAACGCCCCATTTGACGCCAGAGTCAGGATATTCTCGAGCTTGCATAGAGACTCTCTCAAGCAGTATTTTACGACTTTTAAGAAGAAGACGAGTAAGCGAAATGAATGCTAGAAATGCTAGGATCCCCACAGGGAAAAGACACTGTGAAGACGGATCAATAAAGTATTTATAAGAAGTTTGTACTGAAAATTAACTTTATTTCAGTAAAGCTAAAAACAATGCTTCTGACAAATGTTTCTCACTATCTCTCACTCCCTGCTGTAACTGTTTTATATCCGAAAAATGCAAAAAAATTGAGTGATAGCGCGACTTTCCATCATAGACAGGATCTAATCCGACAGCTCCGACAGGGGTTTGATACCAATTCGCTTACTAGATCAAATTCGTCAAAGTTTGGTTGATGACAGGTTCGATAGTTCATGTCACAGAAAGTTTGGTAGTAGCAACAGCCTCGATGCTGTAGTGGTTGCACGCTGCCCACACAAGGTGTGAGTTTGGGTTCACTGTCCACCTGGGTCGTAATTTATGCAAATCACTCAACATGCTCTGTCTAGGGGGTGGCAGATGGACAGTGATGAGGATGCTTTGCTGAGGTGGGCGGGACCGCCGAAACGTACGAAATTCCGCTGATTTACCGAAATCTCAAAAAGGTTGAAACAGTCTTTAAGAGTCTGTCAAGGTCTTAAAGCAAGGTTCTTAAAAACAGTCGATTGAATGGTAATATTAATGTATTGTTGGGAAGAAATAGTGTAAGTTTTTATTCGCATCGTGGACAATGCACTTAATATTATTTTGTTCACGGATCTCATGATTTTGGGTGTTCTTCACAGCATTTGATCGCATGTCTTCGGATGCACAGAAGACGCATCTAAATGTTTTCTTTATGCACGGAGCTTTATTTCTACTTTCTTTGCTTATAGCGTGCTTTAAATTACTTCGCGGTTCAAAATTTTTTCAGTGTTCACATTTTTGATGCGCTTCTATTGCTCTTTCATTTATGGTTATCAATTTCTGTGCCTAGAGTTGTCGAATCGTTTACTCATCGTAAATCTAATGAACACTATGGGAAAAGATGTAGTGTCTAAGGCATCCCTTTCAAAACAGATTGAATTTTTAGTGAGAACTGGCCAGATGATTACCGAACCACATAAAGATGGAGAAAATATGGATGAAGCTCTTGTCAACCTTGCAGCGTGAACAACACATCAAGCAGAATAATAGAATAATCAAAAAGACAACTGACGCCGATAAATTCTTGACGGCTGTTCTCGGCACTTTGGAAATGCTTGTTCGTGGAAATGATTGAACAGTATCATACACTCTGAGGCTACCAATGAGTGACAATAAACGCATAAGCTATGGCAAGCAGATTGAAGATCTCTAAGAAATTGGTGGATAATCTCAAGGTGCATCGAAGAGGTCCCGTGGTTAGATGTGTAGCTTTTACACGCGAAGAAGCTTGTTATCCCAACTAACGAGCCTCCACACGCTTAGGATTATCACGAAACCACTGTCGTTTATAAAGGAGCGACCTTAAGAGAAGCCATAGTAAATGAGAAAGCTTCTCTAAAATGTGAAATAGTACTGAAACGCAACTACAGCATTGTTTAGTAACGGAATCAGGTCATAGATCAATAACGTCAATGTTGGCTGGAGTTAAACTTTTCATCTCACCTAACAGAACATCATTACACCTTAGACTTTGAACAGAGCCTAGAGAAATTTCTTACTTCAGTATTTTCTGCTCCACCAAGCGAAAATCAAGATTGTTTTTTATGAACCATCTTCGTTTGCGCATCGAGATCAAGCCCTGATGGAAACCAAGTCACAGCGTTTAGCACAGATTTGAAGAAGTCTACAAGGAGGCCAAACATTTTTTTAGGTCATCACTAGAGATTTCAACATCAAGATCAGACCTAAAGAGATATCGAAAACGTCACACTGGAATCCAAGGATTAGAAGGGGATGGACATGCGCGCAGTCATACTGCAGAAAAAGGTCAATCTAAGAGATCTTTGCTGTTGTAGTTCGATACTTCTGCCGCATGTAATGCACACGTTCCTTAGAGGATTATTTTTTTTTTTGCCCACATCACATACCTCTGATGAGGCACAGCAGGTAAAGCGATCAGGATTTTGACGATCATGTCATCTGGATTGCATCCTGTGTCTGGATCATAGAAGCCTTTGAGAGCGCATTCTGTCCCCCAAGCTTTGTCGACTACGGAAAAGCACTTGAAACCTTCGAACTGCATGCCATTCTTCTAGCATTTTTAACGTTGAAAAACAGACGCACGCCCACCAGCTGACTATTCCCGACTGCAGAACACAAATACAGCCTTTTCTTGCTTGCAGGTGGGTAACTGTGATGATTGCAAAAAAAATTCTCCATAGCATTCACTTTCAGGCAAGGATATCCACCGAGGCAATCGATATGCACCACTAAAACTTTTACCTCTTGGTTTTCTGGTGTGTTACACATATTGCAGAACATTTATTGAAACGAACAATAAATTTGCTAGGCACTATGGCACACCATTCATGTCCACCTTGAGAATCACTTCAGTTCTACACGTGCAGTATCAACAGAAACGGGGTGATTCGAACTATCCGAAAAATAAAACTGTTCAAAGACAGACAGAGCTACGGAAATCAAAACACGAAGAGAATAAGTAAATAGGAACAGTCAGAAACATTTGAGGTAGCAAACTACAGTTCGGTGCGGTCAAGATCGGCATCAGAGAGATCGATGTCCTCTTCAACAGGAAGCTGGCCATCCTTACCGCCCCATGGCTCCGTCTTAGTGATTTTAAAGAAAACAGAGCCTTAAAATTGCGAAACCATAGAGAAGGGTAGTATTGTTGGACGTAAACCTAACATAGAGTAAGTTAATAAAGACATTCACCTTCATAGGTGCTGTCTCTCCTTTCAGTAGCTCAGATCCCACAGGAACTCGCTCATTCCATCGCTACTGAAGGATCACTGAATCTTGCAAAAATTGCAGTGAACAGAAAAAGGTGAAAGCCACTGAACATACTTGGAGCATGGAAAATTCCATTTTCCTATAGTACACTAAAACCACTGCAGGATAACCAAATCCCCTAGTCCATATGCTTCCTCTAACTCGTTTTGGGCACCGCCTTCTACAGATATCCATCTAACAAATTATCCATGAAATAATCACAAAAGAAACATGTTTGACACAGTCGACAAATCCCCAGCCATTCTTTATATATTTCGCTCTTATTTCTTGTAAAAGGCTGTGGTAATCGTTGCGATATTTTGACTGACGATCCAGGATATGGGGAAGGAAAGCAAAATGCATAATTATTTCTCTGTACATTGCTCTGAAAGGTCAACGTTGAAATCACACACAACCGTAACGAAAACGTGAGGAACACATTATACCTTCGACGACCTCTTACGTGGTAGCTTCCACGACCTTCGTAGGTGGAAGGTTCTCCATAGCCTAAAGAGTAATATAAGAATTTTTGTGACGGATGTCTACATTAATATACGTACACGGGCGCAATACGTTGGAAGTGGTTCATTTTACAATGCCTGATGTTGTTCTGTCGCCATCGTACTTGGCAACATCACTTGCATCACAATCAGGAGCGAAGTATTTGACTGCGGGAAACCCACGAATTTCAAATTTGTTCGCCATAACTGTGTGCACGGTTGCATTCAAAGCTCCAAACTTCAAAAAAGTAAGATGTAGGGTAGGTAACATACATGTATATATATATATATATATATATATATATATGTATAAAGGATAAGGATAAAGTATAAATCTCTCGGCGTTGATCAATCCCTTAGGGATGTGTCATGCATTCGACTTCATTTTTTAACTTCGTTTAAGGTGATTGAATGCATATCTGGCCTTTACAATGACTCGCGGTGGCCTCGAGCTGAACCGAGTCAGTGCTGCTTATCCTTCCAGACAAGTCTGAGGCCTGTCTGGTACCAATTTACCTACCCCGGAGGGATGGACGGCTTGGTGAGCCATGAGCGCGAGATCAGACCATTGACCTCGTGTGCGACGCAGAGCACCTCTAACCACTGCGCCACATGCGCTCTACATATATGTATACATATTTATATATATATATATATATATATTAATAGAGGCTCCAAGCTTCAACAAACTAAGATGTAGCGTAGGTAACATATATGTATACATATTCATATATATATATATATTATGTATATATATTACGCACATATATATGCATGTATATACACGTGTGCACACATTTATACATACGTATATATGCGTATACATGCACATACATTCATACATATACATATTATATACAATTGGTGGTAGAAAAAGTTCTCTTGTATTTTCAAATGCATAGAACAAAATTTTGTGCACCAGTTGGGTTCAGATAAAAAACAAATAAAGGTCGAAGTAGTTTTCCTTCACGTCAAATATTTGGACTTCATGCTTTATTTGTCAGTCTCCTAAAATGTGCCAAATCGTCACTGGATCACAACCAAACTGATTAGCCAACATCCGGCAACTCATCGATGAATCTATCTCAATTTAACTGACAAATGCTTGGAGAATGACTTTTCGTGGACGCCTCCCTCTTGGCTGGTCGGTCAATAGGGCTCCGACATTCTTCACAGAATGTTTTCAACAAAAACCTTTTTCAGAGTTCTAATCAAAACTATGTTAGACCAGCATTCAACAGACAACCGCGGTGGTTCACAATAGCGTCAGCTTTTCTATAACCTTCGGTAATCTCTTAGTAGCAAGAGTATCAGAATCGACGACTTCGAAGATTTCCAGAAAAGACTGTGATCTATAGAAAAACATGAACTTGAGGAAACTACCATTAACTCCGAATATTAAGAGAATTTGAACTTTTGCGAAAAATAGAACAAGAACGAAGTTCAGACCGTTCATATTCCCTATGTATGAACGAAAGCTGCGAACACCAACAGTAAGTTAGAAAACACCACTATCTTTTTTGCTTTGACCAAATCCTATTCGATCAACTGCTTTAACTGCTATATATCAAATACAAATTATGACAAAAAAGAAAGCAAGAAAGTATTACGTGTTTATAGAAATTATTTATTCTCTTGCTGACATAGAATAGTGGACACCTTGAATAATATCCTCACCCTTTCTAAAGTCGCTCTCTGTGGATGGCAGTTAGTCGATTTTTGCATGCAGCCCGTGATTTCCATTATTGGATAAAAATTTTTCCTGTGTTTCAAAAAAATGTCAAGTTTTTGTGTTACTCTGATACTACTTAAATTTGACTACAAGCTAATACACTTTTGGCGCATATACAAATCTTATTTGCGAAGAAAATTGCGACAGTGATGCGTAACTTTCTTTTCGCTTCTGCAGCGCGCTACCGAAATATACTTAGAAACCAGATTTAGCTTCAAAACCAGCAATCATTGGCTATTGAATGAGCATCAGTACAGTTTGATAAAGAGCCATCTGCACAACCCTGCCGTGCAGGCGAAGCCTTCCATGTGTTAAAAAATGATTTTGTGTTTGTTGCTACAGCGCACTAAAAAGGCCTCTTCAGAAGTCAAGAATAGCTTTTGATTGCGAAGATGCAATCTCTAGAATAGCTATCAAAACTTCACCACAAAAGCTTTGTCGAGTGGAAAACACCTCTAAAAAGCCGAGGGTCAAAATACAAGGAATAAGGCTAACCTCAGTCGCCTCATGTTCTATATGCTCCCGGGCTCAAGAAAAACAGAATTTCAGCGTCATAGACATAGGTTAACGCAGCGTAAAAGAACGTTCGAGAGCACGTACCTTTTTAATGTCAGTCATATCGCGATAACACTGGCAAAGATGTGCTTTTGTGCCATCCAGTAATTTTTTTTATACATGTCCTGTGATAATATTTGAAAATATGGCGTAGATTCGGGAACCTCCTGCTGCTTGTTAGACTTGCTTGAATATTGTTATGCTGTTACAATAAACCCAATGATGTAGCGTGGTGTGCAAAAACGTCTGCGTCAGCAGCGACTCAAACCCAAATTTTACTGTTTCGGGGGAGCGCGCGATGAACCATTGCACTAACGACGCTCGTTTTGCACACCTCTCTTTCTACGCTACAACGCGTTATTTGTCAACAGCCAACCATCTACGGTCAGGTGTGGGCAGTGGCAATAGGCGGTCGAATAAAAGTGATTTCTGATGTTTATTGAAACCCAGTATCTGTCAACATAAGTGGGTTCAATGCCGATAATTGACTGCCTACGCCAGACCGCATACGGTTGACAGATAACGCGTTGTAGCGTCAAAACGAGCGTCGGTAATTCAACGGTTCAGCAGGCGCTCCCGGAAATTGTAAAATCTGGGTTCAAATCCCAGCTGACGCGAACGTTTTTGCGCACCAATCTACGTCATTGGGTTTATTGAATATTTCCTTCCGAGAAGGAGCAAAAATCCTAGTCGAATTGAAACATAACGCAGCAAACATTCAGCTATTATCGGAACCCTAAGGTCGTTTTGATTGTGGAAAAGATCTGCTTTTTTTAATTGAAAGAAACTTAGGGCGCATTTATGTCATAATGGCAAAACAGTAAGGAAGTAAATGTATTCTGCAATTTCGGAATCCGTGTTGGTTGACCCTCTGACTTCCTAGAACCCGATCGCAGCTACGACACACTATATAACGTCCAGAATGTAAGCTCCAGACTGCGCTTAGTAGTGCCGTTGGAGCTCCCACATCGTCGCGCACGTGGCGGCTCGGCGGCGAGCAGTTCGCAGTGACCATTGCGTCGTGCTGCCGTCCATCGGGAAGAAGGTTGCTGGTTTGATTTCCCATTACGATGCTTCACTATGAGTTTTTTGGTGCTATCTTTCTGATGCCGATTAGTGTCGGATGTTCTTGTAAAATGAAATAATCACAACAAAAACACTCAGTTGTCACTACTTTTTGATAAAAATGTAGACATAGGTAACAAGGCATGTCCAACTTTTTTCGCTCTAATTGACAATGTGGCACTTTCTATGGAGCTTTCGTCCAGAATGAAGATTTAAATCGATGTAATCTACTTTTGCTTACAGTGCAATATGCCTTTAAAGACAGTTCCTTTTTCTTCTGGAATAATGGGCGGTAAATAATTATATAAATTGATCGCTTGTGCTACGATATTACCATATAAGATATATTGTGATATGTTGTGTTTGTGATTTGAGAATGTTAAACTGAAAACAAAAAGAGTGCACCGAAGAAACTATAGCGAAGCGTCGTGAAACGAATCAAACCAGTAAAATTTTACCAATGGACGACAGCACAACACAGTGGTCACTGCTGACTGCACGCCGTTGAGCCGTCGTGTGCGCGACGATGTGGAGGCTCCGACGACACCACTATGGACAACCTAGAGTTTACATTCCAGACGTAATATTGTGCATCGTAATTGAGGTCGGCTCCTCTAAAACCAAATAGGCTAAATAATAAGTGCTTCTTTTAGAAATAAAGGAGAGGGAGAGAAAAAGAGAAAGAGAAAGAAAGAAAGAGGAAGAGAGAGAGGAAATATTGCAAGAGAAACAGTAGCGAGATATGTTAATCGATATTGCCCTTTTCATGAGGCCTGTTATGGCACTTATATAGTGATAGATACGTGTTTCGGCATTACAGCCTCATCAGTAGAGCGGGTCTATCGGTTCAACCAATTCCTCACACGAGAATTTACATCTTATATACAAAGGATGCGGGGCCAAAATATTTCAAATCACCTCATGTCAGATGAATATTCCACTCCAAAGGATTTGCCGAACTGAAAAGCATAATATGAATAAAAGAAAGCTACATTTGACATCTTCCTTGGATAAGAATGAAATCGACTACAAAAGCTCAGGCAGTGCACTTGGAAGAGTATTTCATGAAAATTCTCTAGTGCACCAACGTCCAAGTTTATCAGTGAATTCAAAAACTGCTATAACTCTTATGCGTAAACTGCTTTCGACATATGCTATACCACTAAACAAAAGCTGTATATCTTTCTTTTTGAGTGCTTTCTTAAGACCACGTCTCAAATTCCAATACGCCAAATAATCATTTTGAGCCACACATTTCAAGTAGTCTGTTAAAAGAGGGTTGACTTATAGAGCCCGATACACGTGTTTCGACCTTGCACTCTCGTGAGTCTCTCGACACTCGAGACGCAAGATGTGATATATTGATTATAATAGCCATGAGCAATCTAGTGTACGACACTCTGTATTAGGTGATAATTTCACTGGACATAGAGTCTAAAACGTTCGTCGTCGCTAACTCTTAGTGTGGGGACTGGAGCACCTACGCAGGTTTACCAAACGAGAAGAGGTAACTGCCCAATTGACGAGATCGCAAGATCGAAACACGTGTATCGGGTTCTATAAGACAGCCCTTCTTTGAGAGACCACATGGCATGCGTGGCTCAAAATTTATTAAATGGCATATTAAAAAGCTGCATATTCACTCAAAACCAGTTGAAGAGCAACAAACTTTTCGCCCAAGATTTATCGTTTCGTTGATGGATTTGCTAGAGTAAATGAGTAGGTTAATGAGCTTCGGATGACGATAGAGAAAACCGTATATTTCTCGAGATCTTTCGCAAGCTCCATATTTTAAGCATCATTCTCTTGAATAGAGATTCAAATTACGATGCTACTGATATGAGTAGTTTAATCACACTTCTACAATAGTTCTGAGTGGCCACGTTTTTTGGTTGTTGGAGCTGTTCAAGATGTTAGATATATAAAGTTACTCAAATGCCTACCTTCCTCTATCCAGTGTTTGATTATTCATTATTCTGTTTGGAAGCTAAATTTCATGATAAAGTGCCTAGTGGACCTAGTGGACCTAGTGGACTGTGCTGCTAAACTGATTGAGGCTTTCCAGCAGAGATCTAAAAGCGTATGGCTGGTTTCCGAAGCGCTATCAGATTTTTTGCGAAACGAATATTGCTGTTACTTTTGACTAGTTGGAGGTTCATAATCAATGACTCATCATAGCTTAAAAGCGTCATCATAGTACATTGCCTCAATGTTGCCACTAGCGACGAAGGTCGAAAGATAGACAGTCGAGGGAGCAACTGTTACCCGGCGTGCAAGGATGTTTCTATTGTTTTCTGTGATAGTTTGTTGTCGCATTTAGAATGAGCGCCGAAAATTCGGATACGCTCGTCCAGTATTCTTCATCAACCAAGAGGAAGGCGAAAAACGAATCGAATGTTGGAACTACTGGGATCCACACATTAAAAAAACTGGGATGATGGATCGTGTAGATAAATAAACAGAATAAATTCTCATGGAATATTTTAGAGAGTTGCTCCATGGTCCTACAACTTTTTTTAAACCATGAAGTGCATGAATCCATTCTCGTATTCTCCTCTTTGAACGATCACACAGTTGAGTAAACAAGCCTATGGTGAGCCCATGAAAAGTATGAAGACATAGTTTGTCCACATATATAGTAGTTGTATGAAGAGTTTGAGAATCTTCTAGGCATATCTCGTTTTACATGGCATGCTCATCTAAAGTAGAGAGGGAAAATCCATTCATTTTTATTGTATATCGCCTCGTGTTTAACTTCTGCAGTCTAGATTATGTTTCAGTATATCTACAAAGGACAAAACATAAAGTATTTAAGCTGAACGCTTGTGATAGATGCAATTTGTGATTATCACTAATGCATGTGCCTAATTGACCCTTTCAGGATCACGTGTATCACTCATGATACACACGAATCTTCGTGGTTTTCTCGTCAACCATAGATTTTTCAATAGGCCTTGAATAATCATTGATAGCTAAAAAATTGCGGTTCTGATGGTAGGCTTCACTTTCGGAAATGCTCTTCCAATAAGCTGTAGTACTAACGAGAATATTGCTTTTTTCTTCGGAGTGCACAAGTTGATTTACACTCGTGTTTACACGGCCTTATTATAGAACAAAGATTTTCACGAAACTTATCTTATTTATTACTGAATAGCAAATCTAGGTTCTAAATCGGTGCAGAAACGATAAACAACAACCGCGTTTTTCTTCCGGAATGTTTTGCATGCTTCACTATTGTTTATGCCTTGCCTTACCGTAGAATTTCAATAATCGTTCAGTAGTTCATAGAGTGTAGATTCCTATAACTAGCTGGGTTCTTTGTACTAATTCTCTAGGGCGCTGTGGCAATGGATTAAGATCTCATTTCACTTTCTGAGTTAACAGTGCATCTACTAGACTTCGCAGTGGGTGAATTGGTGATTGTATATTGAAATTCATACCCTAAAGACAACGTATGAAAAAAAACGAATCATATGTTACTAGTGGCCTTCTATGAAAGTTTTTTAGTAACAAGAACGCCCACGTGTCTTAAAAATTTCCACTTTTTATTACCAACGTCACTTCGATAAGGAGATGTCTTATCGCCATTTCTTACTTCTTATTTTAAACCATATACAACAGTGTAAAACAAAAATACATTTTCATTGATGTATAACTTTTTGAGAAAGCTTTTATGGTGTGACTTTGGTGAGCAGTCGGAATAAGCTTTCATAAAGTCCACGATCATCATGTTGTAGAGCACTTCTTTAAAGAAATTGCATATTCCTCACTTGAATAATTGAATTTTTCACTGATGTTCTTAATCTTTTGCCTAAAATAGTTACACAGCAAACAATAATTTATACAGTAAGCATCGATCACAGTTCACTCTAAATATCAGTGCCGGTCATCATTTACCCGTGTTGCATAGAATTTTGCTTGTTGCATTCAACAATTATGCGTTCTATAACGATAAACATCATATCCTAAAATAGTTAGTTCTAGGTACATTATTGTCTACAGTAATATATGATATAATTTTTCGACCTGAATTATACAACTTGTCTAACGCCAGAACGCTTAAGAACACATACCCTATGAGCAATATAGAAACAAGTCAAACAAAAATACTGCATTCATTGACCCCACGTCCTGCTTACTCGTTTAACTTTGTTGCAAGCATAAGCAGCACTTACACGTATTATCAATTTTTTGTAACATTCAATACAGCGACCACGGATTGGTAAAGTGACTTCGAGATTACGCCTAGTTTTCGGCTGTGGAGCGATGCTGAAACTCAAACTCTTCATACAACTACTACATATGTGGACAAACTATGTCTTCATACTTTTCATGGGCTCACCGTAGGCTTGTTTACTCAGCTGTGTGATCGCTCAAAGAGGAGAATACGAGAATGGATTCATGCACTTCATGGTTTAAAAAAGTTGTAGGACCATGGAGCAACTCTCTAAAATATTGCATGAGAATTTATTCTACGCTCAACGAAACTTTTCCTTAAGACTCTTAGCAACACATCCGATAGCTTAAAGGTCGCCGATTCTAATGATGTGCTTGGTTTTTGAAAAGGACTTTTTAGTGCGCCGTACAGGCCAAAAGAATGTTAAGTTTCACTCAGCACAGCAATGAAACCAAATCAGTCGCTTTGCTGGTAGATGGGAAGGGACTATGCAACATGACCGCCATGCCATTGCGCTTTTGTCGATGCAAAATTTACGAAAAGAAATTTTCTTTGATTGTTTCAGCAAACTAAAAAAGTCTTCCTCGAAAATCAACTACATCATCGGAATCGGCGGAATTCAAGCTACCAAGTAGCTCATGAAAGGCGGAAGGAAAAGCTTTGGTCGGCGAGAAACGTGAATGAGAAACATAATTTAATTCTTGCTATTACAGTACAACAGTAAAGCCATTTTGAAATTAAGTTAGGCCATTCTAATTTTTTTGATTTACGCTATTCGGTTGACTGCTCAGGCTTGAAAACAATCAAAAAACTTTTCTTTCGAGAGCTCGAAACAAGGTGCAGATAACGAAGAAGTACTGTTGGCATATCGTTATATACTCGTGGAAATCCACGTATTCATGTATTTATTTGACAAAGAACGAGAACAGAATGGCCATAATTGTGGTATCTCATGACAGCTCTTCATTTAGAATACAAAAGTTGTCCTCGAACTGAAGAAACCCGCGCGTGGCGATGGAGGAGGATACATGAATCGTCCTGCAGCAGATTGCGGTGTAGGGCTTATCATTTTCCTCTCTCTCTCTCTCTCTCTCTCTCCTTCACTCATGCTTACAATGTTATTTGCAAAAATTTGAGCTGTAGGCCACGTATCCATCAGTAATACTCTACTCCTGGTAGATGTTTTGTGGATTTCTGTGAGAAAAGAAACATGCTTTTAGCGGGAACATTTGAACGACAATTCGAAATCGGTCTTGCATGCATCTGAGAATAAAGAACTCCTTCGTTATCGAGGAAAACGCAAGCTCGGGAATGGTCCAATAGTGAATCGAACGCGAGCTCTTCGCGTACAAACGAAAACGAGGTCGCCTCTGAATTTTCAAATTTAATCAGTCTTACATTGTTGTGTTCACTGTTGTATTTCATTTCAGCCGTCCTATTCGACAACACCGACCTCACACAGGGGTTTTGAGATGGATTGCAGCATCAACTCAAAGATGAGTGAATTTGATTATGTTGAAAGGCTCTGGATTAAATCGGGATAATCTTGCGGACATCCTTCCACTTAAGGAAGGCCAGATAGGTTGTTCAAGGCTCTAGCTTATGGGCATTTTTTTCCTACAATAAGGCTCTCTCTAAAGCAATCTTTAACATAATCAAGAAATCCTCATGACGAAGGCAGGATAAGTGGGACTTTCTTTTCCTCAGCTTGGAGATGTGATCGGAATGGGATGATGAAACGAAAACTTTGTTTTGTTGAGATGCACCTCAGCCATAAGCTTAATGTCTCAGGCATGAATTCATTGAGCACTACTTAATTCCGATAGTACTTTTTCTGATTATTTACTGCTTTTGTATATCTGTGACATTATTTTGTGTTCGAATAGAGTTTACACGATTTTCTTTCTAAATTTTCAAACACTGGCTTTGACGGTAAATCTTCAGCAATACTTACCAAGCGGTGACCGTTCACAGAATTTCTGGTGAGGGTAACAGCATTTATTTGTTACCAGATCTCGCACACCCAAAATTACTTGACCCATCTGTTGAAATGGTTACCTCGAGTGTATGATGCTCGGAATCTAGCGCGTTTTTTCATTCAGCAGTTTGCGGGTTCTAAAAATTCTAAGTCTGGCATTTCCCAATGATAGCAAAGTGCATATTTTTTGCCACTGCAAACAAATTGCAAGATACTGAAGGCATTTATAGGGCAGCTGACTCAATAGGAAGGAATTTTGTGCAGAATATTTTAATTATTGATTAACCTTGCGGCAGTGTGAGCAACGCCTGTAATTGTCATAAATGTGAAGCTATGTTCGGGCATCAGTTTACCAAGTGCTGTACGATTTCGTGAAGAATAGGGTGTGTAGCGATCTGTTGATGAATTTCTGAATTTTCTCAAACACGGAATGCAAAATTTCGGAAAGGTGGCGGTCAACGTTTTGAAAGACGTTGTTTATACATAATGAAAAAGCATCGCAGCCTCCAGAAAAACGAGGCAATGCTCAGTATACGATTTATCGTTTTGTTATAAGTCGCAAGACAGACAAGAACTATGTGACTGAGAAAAACCGAGCGTCATTGGCAAAATATCATTAAAATATTCATAACATTGTTATTATTCTGATTCGGTAATTCTTTGTTTTTGGACAGGAATTTTCTAAAGAAACCTCATTGTCTGGGCAAAGACTTTCCCCCGCAATCTCAACTATCATTTAGAAGCGAGATTTCAGAAATAAATTTTTTCAGAGGAAGTTTTTTACGGCGCTGTAGCAAGAAGACTGAAATTCTGTTTCACATGCTTCGCGCGTTATCGCGCGAATTTTTCGTTATTTACTTGGAAAATTCGTTCATTAGAAATTCCTTGATTTTGCACTGGAATTGTGGAAGACATTTTTGTGCGGTTTTGTCGGCTCAAGGGTGTCAGTTTCATTTCTTTGGTCAGATGAAATTTACTAATAAGCACAAGCCCCAACTGCCTAAGTCTATGCATGTGAAGCAAGTGAACGTGTGAAGCAAATCCTGTAGTATCAGAG
The DNA here is from genome assembly GCA_019055375.1 of Parelaphostrongylus tenuis. NCBI lineage: Eukaryota > Metazoa > Nematoda > Chromadorea > Rhabditida > Metastrongylidae > Parelaphostrongylus > Parelaphostrongylus tenuis. The sequence goes on from JAHQIW010000360.1 coordinate 18,696, forward strand.
ACATATGTTCTACCCAAAGTTCTTTAAAAGGTGGAAAAAGTTCCTAAAGTCTCAGGATTTCGGATGACTTCATGGCTGTTTTCGCAGCGTTATGAGGTTTCAAGTAAACCTAGAAGAATTGAGTGTGAACAATAATCCGGCCTCAGACAGAAGTTGAACCCGCGTTCCACCCAATACGGGGCTCGTGTTACCACTGTGCCACAAAGGCCCATTTGTGCCAAAACTCATTCTTCAATATCTCTATGATCGCTATCAGCCACCAACCTTCAACAGGTCTGGTCGGGTATGCGATATCTCTTCATAAACGCAGTTAAACTGGCAGCCATTTTGATATGTGATACTCAGGATTTGTAATGTTTACGCAGCTGTTTTCGCAGTGATTTGATGTTTGCTCTCCTTTGAATTTTGTTATTTTGAACATCATAACTCTACAAAAACAGCAGAAAAAGCATCAGAAATCCTGAGTGAGTACTACATATAGCAATGGCTATTGGTTTAACTAGGTATATAAAGCGATATGGCGCCAAAACTGTTGAAGTTTAATGACTGATAGCTGTCATGGAGACATTGAAGAATGAATTTCGACGCAAATGTGCCTCAGTGATGTAGCAGTAGCATACGAACCCGTTGTAGAAGTGAAGTGCGGGTTCAACTTCTGTCTGAGGCCGGACTTTTGCTCACCACTTAGGTTTATTTGAATCCTAAAATCAAGAACAAAATTCATATGCAACATGTGAATTACGGAAAGGGATCGATGCCCAGCCATTTTCACACTCTAGCCGAATAGCAATGCGCAGCGTTTGAAAGCTCAACATCATTTTCCCTGCTGCAGCCTAGTAAAATGGTTTTGTTAGAAAATAAAGGCAGCTCTGAAAGCGCTGAGATTTACGCTATCGAGTAACTGCTGATGTTCTAAAGAGAGAGCACATTTCTGCTAAAATACGCATTATGTAAAGCATAGATCAACTTTCTCTGCCAGAACGTTGTAGAATGGCGAAAAAGCAAATTGCTTCGGAAGTCTGCGAGATCTACGCTATCGAGTGAATATCAATAGTGGGAAGTTAAAGCTCTTTCCCGCGACATTTTGGGTTTTCTCATAAGTTTTGGCATTCCAGCATCAAAGGCCGACTTTCTGTTAAGTTTCAATGACAACCATTGATTTAGTCAACGTTGACTCCTGACAAATCTATTTTTCGTCGATGGTGATAGCCTTGACCAGATGTGGAGTGCGAAGATGACGACGGAGCAGTTTCTGAGTAATGTTCTTGCTTCTGCTCACGTGAGCTTGAGTGAGCTCGTGTGGAGTCTAACAACCCTTCTTCTACTCCCTGCCTGCTGCTAACAATATTCTGCTGATTGTCGCATAACCATTGGGAAAATCGTTGGGCAACTTTTCGATAGAAACGGGACCCTCTTCAGTTGCTTCAATGACGCCCTCTCAGCTGACATCGCCTGCAAATCCGGATGCAGCTCATCATTTGAATTAGTGTTGCCGGTGCAAAACTCAACAGAGAGTCAAAACGCTTTCGCCAGTCCACAGATTCTATAAGACTTTGCGTGGTTGATGTCATCAAGAGCAGTCTGCAAATTATGTCCCAGTTCTTGCCTGTAAAGCACCAAATTGTACTAGAAACCTTGTTGATCAGCCATGATGCGGTAAGTGTAAACAAATTTAGTACAAAAAATGTTCGGAAAACCCTGCTCGAAATGCTATTGATTTGTTGCTTAAGAGATGGTACAGCTGTGTTCGGGCTGATGGTGCATACTATAAGAAGAGTTGTTAAGCAATTCCAATCACTTCTGGTTTGCAAGTTTTGTGTCTATCGCTTTAATGCCAAAACTTATGAGAAGACCTGTTAAAACTGCTATAATGTGAGACGCGTGTGGAACACAATCTTATTTTCATTACTACAGCGCTTTAAAAGATTCAGAAAAGCAAGTGGCTTTTGTGAATTCTCCGAGATTTCTGCTTCCAAATAATTTTCTACAGTGCAAATTCTTTCTTTAGGCGAAAATTCTTTTTTCAGAAATCCCTGTCGTTGGTAGACAACTATCTCTGCTTACAGTAATTTGCAAGTGAAGTATTAAGCATTAAAGATCGAAGATCTGAAAGTGACCACCTGAAAATAAATGCTAATGACTTCGATCTTTTTGATAACATACACAAGCCGTCATGCCTCCTTCGGCTTTTTGTACTTCTTGCATTCCATTCGTTCTCTCGTATCGCCCATTCGCGAAAATCCTCCAAATCTACGCTTGGGTTGCTGCTGCGAAAATTTTTTCCGGCCATAATTGTGCATGAATGCTGGTGAGCCTCCTTTTTGAAGTCTTGATATATTAGGTTCGGCAAAAAAATCTGCAAAATTTTCGAAAAATTTTCTTTTTTGAGATCTTTACGTAGATTTTTCATTGATTGTTTTCTACAGATTGATCTACTTCACCAATTATTCCCTCATAATTATTATCTGAGTCGACATGTCATATGGTCTGTTAGAGGCTCTTGTACAGCACGAAACACGTGCTTCGATCTTACAGTTTCGTCAGTTGGGCAGACTCCTTCCTCTTCAGCCGATTCTCTCAGGAGTCCCTACACTCCCTATAAAAAGGTAGATGACGGCGAACAATCTACACTTCACTACCGGTAAGTGAAAAATCACAAGATCGGCAATTTTTAGGTCAAAACACGTGTTTTACCGATTCACGTTCGACTCACTCTTGGGCCATTCACCGAGCTTGCGTTTTCTACGATAACGAAGGGGAATTTGAGTGATCTACCTTGTTTTCAAAATGACTTTGCTATCGCGCTGTAACAACATAAATGGGATTATGTTTCTGATTCAAGCGCCTCTCGCCGACGAAATTTTTTCCTTTCGACTTTCATCATCAATTAAATAGCTTAAATTTCGCCGATTTTAGTGATGCAGTTGGTTTTTGAGAAGGACTTCTTAGCAGCTGTAAGAATCACAGATTAAATTTTGCAAATCTGTCGTCGAAAAAAAGCGTGGCGACATAGCGGTCATGTTGGTAAGTTCCTATCCATGTACCGGCAAAGCAGGTGGTTCCTTGTCAATGTTGCGCCGCGCGACCTTAACATTCTTTTGGCTGCTACAGCACGCTAAAAAACTTTTTTCCAAAAACCGAGCATATCATTGGAATCGGCAAGATTCAAGCTAACGGATGCATTGCTAAAAGCCCAGAGAAGAGGCTTCCTTAAGCCGGAACTTTTCAACAATAGAAATGATACTATTGTGCTGTTACAGAGCAACAATAAAGCTGTTCGCACAAAAATGTATCATCAAAATGCTTCTGATGCTTGCTTTTAAATGATTACTAAAACTTTCCAAAAAGGACAGAAATATGTTTTTCCCAAAAAGCCGGAACAGAATGTGGATAATCGAAAAAAATCATAGAAACTTCTAAAACTTGCATTTCCATTATAAAACTAGCAATGTGTATCCTGTAAAACACTGTTCTATACATGGCGTACACTAGCACTGGGTTTCGAAAACCTTGTGTACAGAGAGATTAAATGCACATAAGAGAATTGAGTGGTGAGCCAAAGTTCAAACTCAGGAAGGAGTTGAACCCGCGTTTCACGCATGGTGGGTGAAACGCGGATTAAACTCCGCCTGAGGTCGAATTTTTTCTGAGCAGTCAATTCTTTCACTTGCATTTGATCTATTAGACCCCTGCGAAAATTCAGTAGAAATAGTGGAAGTCTTAAATATAAGGGAGGTCGAAACTATTAAATCAGTACAATAGGCATCAGACATCAGTCGGCAATATAAGGTTTTGACATTCCGCGACTACCACAGGCAAGGAATAATCACGGACTTATAGAAGACGCTTATAAACAAAATCTTTGTCTTACTCAATTACTATGTATCCGTATATTGCGTCTGAGACGGTCTTGTTCTAATATAGGGTAATCCTCCTCGGGTATCCTCGAGTTGTAGGAAAAGGGCAGCCGCTCGACAAGTGGGCTTTGATACTGAGTGGGTGATCGAATTTGGTCGCCTCGATTATATGGCTAAATGCCAGTCCCTCGAGCTCTGATCCGCTTTTTTTTCGCATTGCTTACCGTGGGAAAATGCGCTTACCGTCTCTGCTCTCCGTTAGATTGTCGTATTTTCGTCTTGAGTGATCAGTGGAGCGATGCATAAGGTTTCAACTAATTTTTAGAGAAGTTCGGTGGTACTCCGACTAAAATTTACACGAAGAGATCACAGATCTGTCACAATAACGATCCTTAATCTTTGTGAAATCCATGAATATCGTTTTTGTTTTTTTTTCTTAACTCAACTGTACACTCAATCTTTATGATCAAATCATGCTCACGAGAAGAATCATATGTGTGTTTTGATGTGCTGCTTCTTTAGTAATAAACGTATATCTCCTTTTTTCAACGGTAATCGAAGTATAAGGGCGCCGTAACCGAGTGATTGTGATGCCAGTCGCGGGCACATGGAACCGAACCCCTCACCAACACTTTCCGGCAGTCAGTTACAACACCTTAAGGAACTCTGCAGCCAGGCTATTCTTGAGTTTGCAATGCAAGAAGAATCAGTATTCTACGATGTTCTAAAAGACGGTAAAGACAATAAACGGATTAAACGCTAGAGGTATAGCAATTTACATAATGAGAACATCATGTAAAAACGGAAAATAAAAAGTCCAACTAATTACAGCACGAGGACGCAGGATGTGTACTGCGTGGCATTGCCTTCTTACAGCGCAAGCAGGGCCTTGTTCTAGGCAGTTCAAAACCAAGCAAGACTTCCATCTTCTAATAGACTCGGTCTTCAAAACTAGGAAGAATACACTAATTGGTAGAGTTTCGGCTCTACATTATTACCTCTTCAAATTGTTTCATTTGTTATTCAACTCGTTGAGGACGACCCCTGAGCGATGAATGGCTTGGTGAGCCAAGAGCGCGATTTCAAACCATTAATCTCGTAAACGACATAGAGCACCTTTAGCCACTGCGTCACATGCACTCACGTAATTCAATAGTTTCTGTACATTTTAAAGAGATATTTTTGTATAGAACGATCACTACAGGATATAACTGCGCTCTATAATGGCGTTTTGTCTCCTTTCAACTTTACTCTTGCTTCAGGCGAACCTTGGAAGTTGATAGCTATCCCATTTTGAAGCCTTTGGCTGCACCCGGCAGTGGTTTTCTTTGGTTAAGACGTACCTGAGGCACATTTGTAGTGTTCAATCATGCTTTTGTGCTACGAATGGGGGCGCCGTGGCCGAGTGGTTGTGATGCGCTTCGCGGCGTATGTGGAGTCGAGCTTCACACCACCTCCCCCAGCCCTTTTCTGCAGTCAGCAACAACGCCCTATGGGACGCCACAGCTAGGATATTCTCGAGCTTGCAAGGACACTCGCTTAAAAAGTATTCTACGAGGTTCAAGAAGAAGACGAGTAAGCGAATTGAATGCTAGATGTACTAGGATTAAAGAATTTCGCCAAAGATTGGCTGATGACAGGTTCGATAGCTTATGTCGCAGATTGGTAGTAACTACAGCTTCGGTGCTGCAGTGGTTGCACGCTCCTCACACAAAGGTGTGAATTTGGGTTCACTGTCTACCTGAATCGAAACTTATGCAGATCACTCGACATGCTCTATGTAGGGGTGGCAGATGAAAAGTGATGAGGATGCTTTGATGAGGAGGGCGAGACCGCCGAAACGTACGAAATCCGCTGAATTACCGGAATCTCAAAAAGGCTTGAAACAGTTTTTTAAAAATTTGTCAGAGGTCTAAAACAAGGTGTTTAGAAAGAGTCGACTGAATGCTAATTCTATTGTCTTGTTGGAAGATACAGTGTAGGCCTTCGTTTGCATTGTAAACAATGCACGTAATATTATTTTGTCCACAGATCTCATAACTTTAGGTGTTCTTCATAGCATTTGATCGAATGATTTTAGATGCACAGAAGACGTATCTAAATGTTTTTTCTATGCACGAAGTTTTATCTCTACTTTCTTTACTTAGAGCATGCTTTTAATTCCTTTGCAGCTACTCTAAACGAAATTTTTTCAGTGTTCACACTTTTGAAGCGCTCCTATTGCTGTGTCATTTAAACTTCATCAGTTTCTGTGTCTAGAAGTTGTCGAATCATTTGCCCATCGTAGATCTATAATGAGCTCTACGGGAAAAGAAATAGTGTCCGAAGTATCCAAATCACAGCAGACCGAATTCTCAATGAGAACTACCCAGGTGATTACCGAACAACATAGAGGTAGAGAAAAGTTCGATGAAGCCCTCGTCGACTTTGCAGCATGAACAACACATCAAGCAGAACAATAGAATAATCAAGAATACAACTGACTCAAATAAAGTCTTGAGGGCTTACCTCAAAACTTTAGAAATGCCTGCTTGTGGCCCAATAAATGATTGAATAATGTCTTACACACTGAAGCTACCAATGAGTGACAATAAACACATAAGCTATGGTAAACAGATCGAAAATTCGTAAGAAATTGATGGATAATCTCAAGGTGCATCAAGGAGGTCCTGTGGTTAGATGCGTAGCTTTTACATGCGAACATGCTTGTTATCCCGACAAACAAGCATCACACGCTTAGAATTACCACAAAACCACTGTCGTTTAAAAAACGATCGATTTTATGAGAAGCCACGGCAAATGAGAAAACTACTTTAAAATATGGAAATCGTACTAAAACGCAACTTTAGTATTATTTAGTAACAGGTCAGGTCATAGATCAATAACTACAATGTTTTCTGGAGTTAAACTTTGTCGTCTCAGCTAATAGGATATCATTGCACCTTGGAGTTCTGAAGTGAGCCTAGAGAAATTTCCTATTTTAGAATATCTGCACCAGCAAGCGAAATTCAAGAGCATTTCTTTTATGAAGCATCTTCGTTTACGCATCGACATCAAGCCATGATGGAAACTAAGTCACAGCGTTCAGCACAGATCTGGAGAAGTCTACAGGGAGGACAAACATTTTTAGGTCATTACGAGAGATTTCAACACCAAGATCAAACCTAAAGAGAAATCGAAAAGGTCACACTGGAATCCATAGATTAACATGGGATGGACATGCGAGCAGTCATTCTGCAGAAGAAGGTCAGTCGAAGGAATCTTTGTCGTTATAGTTTAGTACTCCTGTTGAATGTAAAGCATACGTTCCGAAGAAGATATTTTTTTGCCCACATTGAATACTTCTGATGAGGCGCAGCAAATAAAGCGATCATAATTTCGACGATTATGCCGTCTGGATTGCATCCCGTGTCTGGACCATAGAAGCCTTTGATTTTGCATTCTATTCCCCAATCTTTGTCGACTATGGAAAAACACTTGAAACCTCCCAATTGTATGCAATTCTTCTAGCATTTTTAACGTTGAAAAACAGACGCACGGCCACCAGCTGATTGTTTTCAACTGTAGAACACAAATACAGCCTCTTTTTACTTACAGGTGGGTAACTGTGATGGTTTCAAAAGAAATTTTCCATAATTCACGTCCGGGCAGGGATTCCCATCGAGGCAATTGATATGCACCACTAAAACTTTTACCTCTTGGTTCCCTGGTATGTTACACATATTGGAGAACATTTACTGAAACGAACATTAAATTTGCTAGGCACTATGATACACCATTCATATTCACCTTGAGAATCACTTCAGTTCTACACGTGCAGTATCAACAGAAACGGCGTGATTCGAACTGTCCGAAAATTAAAACTGTTCAAAGACAGACAGAGCTACGGAAATCAAAACCCGAATAGAGTAAATAAATAGGAACAGTCAGAAACATTTGAGGCAGCAAACGGACGAAAACCTAATATAGAGTAAGTTAATGAAGACATTCACCTTCATAGGTGCTGTTTCTCTTTTCCGTAGCTGAGATCCCACAGGAACTCGTTCATTCCATCGCTACTAAAGGATCACTGAATCTTGCAAAATTTACAGTGAATAGAAAGAGGTAAAAGCCACTAAACATAGTTGGAGCACGGAAAATTCCATTTTCCTATGGTACATTGAAACTACTGCAGGTTAATCAAATCCCCCTAGTCCAAATGCATCCTCTGACTCGTTTTTAGGCACCACCTTCCACAGATATCCATCTGACAAATTATCCATGAAATAATCACAAAAGAAACATGTTTGACACAATCAACAAATCCCCAGCCATTCTTTATATATTTCGCTCTTATTTCTTGTAAGAGGCTGTGGTAATCGTTGCGACATTTTGACTGACGATCCAGGATATGGGGAAGGAAAGCAAAAATGCATAATTATTTTCCCGTACATTGCTCTGAAAGGTCAACGTCGAAATCACAGACAACCGTAACGAAAACGTGAGGAACCATTATCCCTTCGACAACCTCCTACGTAGTAGCTTCCACGACCTTCGGAGGTGGAAGGCATTCCGAATCCTAAAGAGTTATCTGAGAACTTTTCTGACGGATGTCCACATTAATATACGTACACGGACGCAATACCTTGGAAGTGGTTCAACTTACAATGCCCGATGTTGTTCTGTCGCCATCGTACGTGACAGCATCATTTGCATCAGAATCAGGAGCGAAGTATTTGATTGCGGGAAATCCACGAATTCCAAATTTGTTCGCCATAACTCTGTGCACGATTGCATTCAAAGATTCAAACTTCAAAAAGTAAGATGTAGGGTAGGTATCATGCATATATATACATATATGTATAAAGGATAAGGATAAAGGATAAAGCTCTCGGCGTTGATCAATCCATGAGGGATGCGCCATTCATTCGACTTCAATTTCTAACTTCGTTTAAGGTGATTGAATGCATATCTGGCCTTCACAATGACTCTTGGTGGCCTCCCGCTGAACCGAGTCAGTGCTGCTTATCCTCCCAGACAAATCTGAGACCTGCCTGGTAACAATTCACCGACCCCGGAGGGATGGACGGCTTGGGAAGCCATGAGCGCGAGATCGGACCATTGACCTCGTGTGCGACGCAGAGCACCTCTAATTACTGCGCCACATGCGTTCTACATATATGTGTACATATTCATATATATATATATAATATATATATACTATATATATATATATATATATATATAGGCATATGTATGCATAAGTGTGCACATATATATGCATATATGTACATGTGCACGCACATATGCCTAAGTATATATTTACCTATATGCACATACATGCATATATACATATATATTATATACAACTGGTTGTAGAAAAAGTGTTAGCGTATATTCAAATAGATAAGTATAATATCTTGTACACCAGTTGAGTTTAGATAAAAAACAAATAATTGTCGACGTGGTTTCCCTTCAAGTTAGATATTTGAACTTCACGCATTATTTGCCTGTCTCCTGGAATGTGCCAAATCGTAACAGGATCACAATCAAAGTCATTAGCCAACATTCGGCAATTCATCGATGAACCCAGCTCAATTCAACTGACAAATGCTTGGAGAATGACTTTTCGTGGACGTCTCTCTCTTGGTAGGTCGGTCAATAGGGCTTTGACATTCTTCACACAATTTTTGAACGAACACTGAGCAGTACTAACATCGCAAAATTTCGTCACGACACGCTTTGCAAATTTGTCAGTCAGCCCCAGCAGCGTTGACATCGAGACTGGAGTTGAAATGGGGCGGCAAATTTTTTTCTTCCATTGTCAGCTCCATTCAGAAATCCGTGAAAACAAGTGATATATCGTTCGATGAGCAAGAAAACAGGCTTTCTGATGAGCTCATATTCGCAGAAAATACATGTGTAAGAATCCTTTACTCACCAATACGACAAAACTTCTGCATTCTATTGCATATATATATATATATATATATATATATATATATATATATATATATATGGACGTATACCTTTAAACATAGATATGTATACGTTTGCACATGTATGCCTACATGTGCATATACACACATGAGTATATGTACATATACACATGCATGTATACTTACATAAATATATATGTATATACGCAGACATATGCGCTTGATGGAGAGCATAATTTTAGCCTTTCAAAAGCTTTGAAACAATCAAATTTCCTGAGCTGTTCTTTTCATTTATCATGAAGCACTTACCTCATAACTGAGTTGAAGAACATCCCAGTATAATTTTTTTAAGAGTTCTAATGACAACTATGTTAGACCAGCATTCAACAGACAAACCGCGGTGGTTCACAGTAGCGTCAGCTTCTCTATATCCTCCTAATCTCTAGGTAGTAAGAGTATCAGAATTGAGGACTCCATAGATTTCCAGAAAAGGCTGTGATCTATAGAAAAAAATGAACTTGAGAAAACTACCATTAACTCCGAATATAAAGAGAATTAAAATTTTCCCGAAAAACAGAACAAGAACGAAGTTCAGACCGTTCATATTCCCTATGTGTGAACGAAAGCTGCGAACACCAACAGTAAGTTAGAAAACACCACTATCTTTTTTGCTTTGACCAAATCCTATTCGATCAACTGCTTTAACTGTCATATACCAAATACAAGTTTATGACAAAAAGAAAGCAAGAAAGTATTACGTGTTTATAGAAATTATTCATTCTCTTGCTGACATAAAATAGTATACACCTTTATATAACGTCCTCACCCTTTTTAAAGTCGCTCTCTGTGGATGGCAGTTAGTCGATTTTCGCCAGCAGCCCGTGATTTCCATTATTTAATGAGAATTTTTCCTGTGTTTCGAAAAAATTTTGAGTTTTCTTGCGTTACCTCTGATACTAACTATTTTTTACTACAAGCTAATACACTTTTGGCGCATATACAAATCTTATTTGCCAAGAAAATTGCGACATTGATGCGTAACTTTTTTTTCGCTTCTGCAGCGCGCTACCGAAATATACTCAGAAACCAGATTTAGCTTCAAGGCAGGCAATTATTGGCTATCGAATAAGTATCAGTGCAGTTTGATAAAAAGCCAGCTGCACAACCCTGCCATGCAGGCGAAGCATTCAAAGTGGTAAATATGATTGTGCATTCGTTGCTACAGCGAACTAAAAACGCCTCTTCAGAAATCAGGCATAGTCTTTGATTGCCAAAATATAAACTTTCGAATAGCTTTCGCAACTCCACTAGAAAAGTTTTGTCCGGTGGAAAACAACTCTCAAAAGTCGATTGGCAAAATGACAATCGCCACCCCGCATAACGTTAGGTCTACATATTCACCATAGTGGCGGCACCAGAGAGAAAGAAAGGCACATATTTTCTACCAAACTAACTCTACATTACCTGATCAAAAAGAGGAAAGAGAGAACGAGGATGCAATCGTGTGTTCTTACGAGGAATAAGGCTGTCGTCAGTCGCCTTATGTTCTATTTGCTCCCGGACTCAAGAAAAACGGAATTTTAGAGTCATATTCATAGGTTAACACAGCGTGAATGAACGTTTGAGAGTGCGTACATCTCTAATGTTGGTCACAACGAGACAACACTAACAAACATGTGTCTTTGTGCCACCCAGTAATTTTTTAAATCATGTCGTGTGATAATATTTGAAAATATGGCGCAGAATCGGGGATCTTCTGCTACATGTTAGACCTGCCTGAATATTGTTATGATGTTACAGTAAACCCTAGGATGTGGAGTGGTGTGAAAATTGTTTGTGTCAGCTGGGACTTAAACCCATACTTCACTCTTTTTGGGGGAGCGCGCAATGAGCCATTGCACTACCGACGCTAGTTTTGCACACCTCTTCTCTCTTTCCTCTCTTTCTACGTTACAACGCGTTATCTGTCAACAGCCAACCGTCTACGGTCATGCGTGGGCAGTGGCAATAGACGGTCGAATAAAAATGACTTCTGGTTGATTATTGAAACCCAATATATGTCAAAATAAGTGGGTTCAATGCCGATAAGTGACTGCCTACGTCAGACCGTATACGATTGGATGACGACAGATAACACGTTGTAGCGTAGAAAGAGAGGTGTGCAAAACGAGCGTCGGTAGTGCAGCGGTTCAGCGCACGCTCTCGTAAGGAGGGAAGTCTGGGTTCAAATTCCAACTGACGCAAACGTTTCTGCGCACCATTCTACGTCATTGGGTTTTTTAAATATTTCCTTCTAAAAAGGAGCAAATATCCTAGTTGCATTGAGAAAAAACGCAGTAAACATACAGGTACTATCGGATGCTAAGGACGTTTTGATTGTGGAAAAAAATCTGTTTGGTCTGTTCAATTGAAAGAAACTAAAGGCGCATTTATATCATGATGGCGAAACAATAAAGAAGTAAATGTATTCTGCAATTTCAAAATCCGTATTGGTTTGTATGTAAACGTTCTTTCATATGAGTGAGTGAAAAGTCCACCAGGTAGTCAATGCGGATAAACTCTCTGAGTTCCTAGAATCCGATTACAACTACGACACACAATATAGCGTCCAGAATGTAAGCTCAAGACTGCGCCTAGTAGTGCCGTCGGTGCTCCCACATCGTCGCGCACGTGGCGGCTCGGCGGCGAGCAGTTCGAAGTGACCAGTGCGTCGTGCTGCCGTCCATCAGGAAGAAGGTTTCTGGTTTGATTACCTATTATGACGCTCCACTATGAGTTTTTTGGTGCTATCTTTTTGAGATCGACTAGTGTTGGATGTTCTTCTATAATGTAATAATCACAACAAAAACACTCAGTTGCCACTCTTTTTGATAAACGTTATATGGCGACTGATGTCTGATGCTCATTGTATTGATTAGATAGGTTTAACTTCTCTAATATTTAAGACTTCCACTATTTTTGCTGAATTTTCGCAGGGGCTTGATAAATGGATTGTACGTGAAAGAACTGAGTGCTGAGCAAAAAATTCGACCTCAGGAGAGAGTTTGATTCGCGCTTCACCCACCATGAGTGAAAAGCGGGTTCAGCTCACCCTGAGTTCGAATTTTGGCTCACCACTCAATTCTCCTATGTGCATTTAATCCCTCTGTACTCAAGGTTTTTGAAATTCATTTATAGCTTGTGCCATGTATAGAATAGTGATCTACGAGGTACTCATTTCTGGTTTTATAATGGTGATGCAAGTCCTTAAAAGTTTAAATGGTATTTGTCCGTTACGAGCACCTGTTTCGATTCCTTGAAATACACATTGCAACAAAAGTAGTATCATGTTAATCGTTAGAAATTTCCCGCTCAACGAAACTTTTTCTCAGGAGTCTTAGCAACGCTTCCGATAGCTTGAAGGCAGCCGATTCTAATGACGTGCTTGGTTTTTGAAAAAGACTTTTTAGTGGCCGCACAAGCCGAAAGAGTGTTAGGTCTTGGGCATCACAACATGAAACCAAATCACCTGCTTTGCCGGTAGAAGGGTAGGAACTATGCAACATGACCGCCATGCCACTGCGCTTTTGTCGATGCCAAATTTGCGATAAGAAATTTCTTTTGCATGTTTCAGAAAACTAAAAAAGTCTTCTTCAAAGGTCAGCTACGTCATCTGAAGCGGCGGAATTCAAGCTACTAAGTGGCTGATGAATTTGGAAGGGAAAGCATTGGTGCTCGAGGAACGCTTGAATGAGAAACGTAATTTAGTCCTTGCTATCACAGTGCAGCAGTAAAGCCATTTTGAAAACAGGTAGACCATTATAATTTTTGATTTATGCTACTCGGTTGACTGCTCAGACTTGAAAACAATCAAAAATTTTTCTTTCAAGAGCTCGAAACAAGGTGCAGATAACGAAAAAAGTACTGTTGGCATATCATTATATACTCGTGGAAATGCGCGTATTGACAAAGAACGAGAACAGGCTGGCCATAATTGAACGATAAGTAGCCGTCAGAAAAAAAGGCGAATAACGTTTATTTCTCAACTTCGTGGTGTTAGCTACTTTGTAAAAGTTGCTATTTTCGATGGGGATTGCTAAGTTAAGGGAATGTCCGTCTTCAAAGTGCTGTGATTGAAGTTTTCATAGTTTACCTGCGAAATTCTGATGTAAGGGAATGGAATCTTCAAGATTTAATGCTGTCAGGAAATTATTATGTCCAAAGGATCTCACTATCAAAATCATCTACGCGTAAATCTATCGATGTGGAGGCTGACGAATCGGATGATAAGTAGCCATCACGGCGAACCGATCGACTCAATGATTCTCATCTTGCACTTGTGGGCTGCCGGCGTATTTTCTTATTCTATGGGATTTTCAAGGTGTCATTTCTTTTTGCTCTTGTTCTTTTTTTTTCTTGCTTTTGCTCTCAATGTGATGAGATCAGTTATGAAGAAAAAATAGCAAGATGCGAAGACGAAAGTTCAACGATTTTTCACGAAACCAATTGAGTATGTAGGGATCGACTGGTAAAGGCCTTTCAAAAATGACTGGTGTCGCAATTCCGTATTTGTTTGATGAGAGCGGTCACGAGGTTGGAGTGGTAGCTGGACGGCGGCTTCGGTGAACTAGTGGGTAGCACGCGCCTCCTGGTAGTGGTGAAACGCAGGTTCGTCTCCTGATCAGTATCGATGTTTTGCATACCACCCAACAATGTCGCATGTGTTAACAAAGCAATTTATCTAGCAGTACAATAATACAATATATTATTCTATTCGCTGCATTGAGTTCTATACGATGAGATCAACGAAGTTATAGCCGAGTCGACTGCATTAGTCTGATCTCTAAGCTCTAAAAAAGGCAAAATCGCCGAAGCGACAGACAATCAACTGTCTTTGAAGCCTCGTTCTAAAATTCAGGAGTCTAGAGGACATCAGTGACTTGCGTACGTTTCGGCAGTATCGTCCGCCTCATTAGAGCCACATGCCCTACGGTTCACCCCAAGAGCAGGGATATTAGCAGATAGGTAAGTTGAGATACGTAAAATACCATCTCTGCTAGGGGTAAGCCATAGGGCATGTAGCTCTTATAGGGCATACGAGAGTGCTGAAACGTACATAAGTCAATGACTCACCAGCCTCGGAGAGGCTTGAAATATTCCCTCAGACTTAAATAGATTTTCAAAACCCCTGGTTGAGCAATGGCAGCAGATAGATCAGGGAAGAGACGTGAATTATCATCCCTGCTATTAGTATGGGTGAGCCATGGGGATGAGGCTCTGATGAGGCGGGCGAGACGGCTGAAACGTAGTGAATTACCGGAACGGCTTGAAACCTTCTTTTAGACAGCCCATAATGTGCTGACTAAATCCTGTTGCCATCAAGAACGACGAAATTTTTGCTCTATGCTGAGGTTAACCGATAAATCGAAATTCGATTGATCCTGGGTTTCATAGATGTCATCGTCATGAATCCAACAATGTTTCTGAACATTTAACACACATTCACACACACGATATTTGCCCTCCTTTGAGCGCTTAAATACTGCACTTACAGAGCTTGTTTGTTGATTAATGGACTCCATCTGGCACACCTTTATTACGCTTTTTTGGTCAGACGTACCTCGGTCGTATCATCTGAGATCTGTGAACTTATTGAAGAAATTCCTGGTAGAAAGTGCTTGACTTTAGGCGGGAACTGAACCCGTGATTGACCTCTACCGTAAGCGCACACTACCACAACACCACAGAAGTCACCGCTGTGCTTCCACTTTTATTGGGGTTTAGTTCCTTATCAATTGAACGTATTCAAATGATTCTCATGATCCTGCAATTTTCCGTTGAGAAATCCTTTTGTTAGTAGCGGATTAATCTTTGTATGATCTCCAATATTGTCCTCATCGTCATCGTTATCTTCTATCTTCATCTATGATCCGCTAGAAATCTATTTCGTGAGTGTTTGCTCCTTTCCTATCAAGAAGACAAATGTTTTTCGACACTTCACTCTTTGAGACTTTCGAGCAGTATGCAAGATATTCAAGACCAGAATTATTTTTATTTGACCGATCTGTAGCAGTGGTATGGTGCTACAAACACACCCAATGATGATGAGTAATGTACAGAACTTTTTTGGGTTCTTCTCAGTCATAAGGGAACAAATGAATATTCGATCTCATTTGCTGTTCGAAAGCTTGAATCTCTGGCTAGAGCCGCACAGGGTCGGTTTTCAAAAAGACTCTTTCAAAACGCTGTAACATTTGAAATAAAATTATGCTTTACATTGGCCACGCAATCCAACTATTACTTCGTTGAGAGCCACGAAAAGCACATGAATAAGTGGAGAAAATCTTTCAGTATTAGAGTTAGGCGTTTAATCTGGAGTTTCAAGATACATTCCCAAATGAGTTACAAGAAATGGCTTCTACTTTCCTATGGGTTCCGGAAGAGCTAATCGTTCGACCGGCTTGTTGGAAACGGCCACATCCAACCTGCGTCCTACTCCGTAGAAAGGCCAAAACTCATTGCGCGCGTATGTAAAATTGATGTTATTTTCCCCGCTGCTTTGCAGAAAAAAAGGCTTTCCTGAAAAGAAGCACAGCGCTTAGGTCTTCAAGTCTTACGGTATCGAATGATCACTGATAGTCTAAAAAAACAGCTTTGCTTGGCGGGAAATATGCGCGTGTGAAACATAATTTTATCTCGAACTTTGAAGCATTACAAAAAGGTCGTCTCGAGAAACACTCCTATGAGAAGTTCTTGTACAGCAAATAAGGTCGAACATTCACTTTGTTCCCTTATAGCCGAAAAGTACCCTTTTTTGCGTCAGCCGGGACTCGAGCGACCATTTCACCCAATCCAAGGGCCCGTGCTCTAATCGGTTGCACTACCAGCGCCTGTTTTACCACCACTCTTTCTATGCTACAACGCATCAATCTCTCAGCAACCCGCCGTCAGCAGTTCGATGTAGTAGTCGATATCGGCACTGAACCCAGTTACGCTGACAGATATTGGATATATATGTTAGAGACAAGAATTTTTTTTATTTAACCGCCGCTAACTTGTACATCCAATATCTGTCAGTGTAACTGGGTTCACTGTCCACATCTTCTACCTGGGCCGAACCGTTAAGGGTTGGCTGCTGTTGATGTGTTTTAGCAAAAAAAGAGTGGTGGCAAAACAAGCGTCAATAGTGCAGCGAGTTAAAGCATGCGTTCCCTGATAGGGTGAAATGCGGGTTCGAGTCTCGCCTGACGCAAGGAGTTTTGCATATCACTCTAGGTGTTTGGGTATATTTATAACATCATACCACCGCTAAAAGCGGTCAAATAAAAAAAATTCTATTTCATCATTCAATACCCGTTACCTATCAGCGCGACTGAGTTCAGTGTTGTTATCGAATACCACACGAAACCGTTGACGGTTGGTTGCTGACAAATTGACTGCGTTGTAGCGTGCAAATAGTGGGGGGAAAACAGGCGTCGGTAGCGCAGTGGGTAGAGCACGCTCCCTCGGATAGAATGAAGTATGGGTTCGAGTTCCGCCCAGCTCAGAAAGTTTTGCACTGCACTTAACAACATTCAGGGTCAGTGGAAGTTACCACCGACTCTTACAACTCTCTTCTACCATTTTTTTTATCGTTTTACCTCTTAATTTGGGTTTGTTTCGACTACGGACATGGAGTTGTTTGAAAATACTGACCAGTTTGATTGCGTTTGATTGAACGGAAGACAGTACAGACCAGTTTGTGATCGTTCGGCCATGCTAATGCAATTGATTTTGTACAGTCGGAGCGTATCCGACTACTTTCCTCCAAAAATTTCTGGCCTCTTTGATCGATCGGCAGATGTAAAATGCTCTTTAACAGATAGCAAAAGGATTACTTATCATATATACAATAACGATGATTGATGTAAGGGACTTATAAGCTCGTCATGGAAGTGAACCCGGGTCTTATCCTGTCGGGGGGGGGGGGTGCTAACCATTGCACTACCGGGTATCAGTGAGTAATCATTGTATTCATTGACTATGCGATGCCAAAAAAATGCTTATATACCAAAAAAGCAGAAGGAAACGAGCGGCTTGGGGAACGTTTAAGAGCATCGAAGATATATTTAAGAGGACAATAAACATCCGACTCTGTGCCCACCTTTTCAACTTGACAATTATCCTTGCCCTAACGTATGTAGCAGAAACGTGGTCGCTACGTAAGCAGGATGAAAGATCACTTGGCGTTATCGAACGCGCAGTCGAAAGATCGATGCTAGGAGTATCCCGTATCTCGCAAATGAGAGAAAGGATCCGAAGTCCAGACCTATGTCAACGATCGAGAATCAAAGACGCCATCCTACACGCCGGGATATCAAAAATAAGGTGGGCCGGACACGTGATGCGCTACAGCGACAACCGATGGACGAGAGCCGTTACCGACTGGATTCCTTGGGACATTAAGCGCACTAAAGGAAGACCACTGACCCGCTGGTCCGATTTCTTCACGAAAGCGATAGAAGAAAGATATGATGCTCAGCGAATTCACAGATCGAGGAGGACCCACTGGGCTACTCTTGCACGCGACAGGGAAAAGAGTTGCTGGTACCCGCTCGAGTCACTCGACGATCAACGGGACGACAGGTGATACAGGTGATGCGATGCCAACAGTGTGTGTCTGGACGTCTGTACCTCATTCTCGTCGCTCTGAAACGATCGATATAGATCGACACAACAGCTAATTTGGACGTGTATATTCTTATCTTGAGACGATGCTTTCATCGTCATCACCTCGATTTGATGATGCTAATATAAACTTTTGGTATTTATATAAGATTTTGTTTAATGATAAATGTCTTCTTTTCTTGTTCTATTTATTACTGTCTATTTGATGAACTGTAAACTTTTTTGATTGACTTTATCGATTGATTTTCATATAATGGAAAATCTCGTTGGGCTAGTTATACGACAACATGATTAAACGCTCTTTTGTGAGTGATTCTCCATCAACGCAAAACTTTTCCTTTCATATTGCTCTGAACTCGATTATCCTATAGCGAATCGTCGATTTCTAAAGAAATCTGCCAACTGAAATATTGATTTTTGTGATTTTGATTGATCTCCGTAAATCAAAAGGTCAAAAAAAAAAGTTTCTGTCGGTATTTAAGGAAATTTGCCAACTTAATTATTGGTTCTTGCTATGTTGATCGATCTTCGTGAAATGAGAGATCATAAAATGTACGTTTTCGCACCTGTTTGCAGTAGTTTTTATTGCTTTGATTGTTGAGTAGTAGTTTTATAGCGACGGGAATACAATGATACAATGGCTGATTATCTTGTGATACTTGATTTTTACAATATTTGTAGAATTACTGTACCTTTCTTCCTAGAAATATCACTTCCATTTTTGTCGGAGCTTCAGAAGGAATTAGCGGCTGGCTACCGGAAAAAAGAGAAACGAATCGCAAGAGACAGAAACCATCGATACCTTTATAGTTACCGCATTATTTCCATATATTTTATGTTATCGTGTTGGACGTGTTCTCTTGGAGAATTTTGTCTGCGCTCTGGAATCAATTAGCTCTTTCGGGACTATGGACCCACCTCCTCTGCATCTCTGACCCCCGACGTGACATTACGCTAGGCGCTCTGCTCCACGTACTCTTCATCTCTAGCCCCCACCTTGGAAACATTGTATTCTTGTTGCTATTTTCTTTCGATACGTTGCACGTAAATATGTTAAGTTGGTAGCTGGACAAATTGCAACAATAATACAGTTGAAATAAAGCAGTAATATATTTAATGCGTTCCTACGTGCTTAGGAAGTGGAGCAGACCGCCTAGCAATGATTTCAGTGATAGAGGAGTGGTCGTCTGCCACGCAGACGATCTGGGTTTGATTCTCAGCCAACGCGCCAAGAATTTTGGTGATTTGTCTCACCTTGAAAGTTGATTGCTCAACTGTTTGATTGATTGTGTTTGTCTTATATGCCACGTTTGAACCTTTGTGGAAACTTTCTTTTGGATGGATTTGTGGTATTTGCTTAGTATCTGGCAAAATTTTTTTTTCCGTGAACATCCGTTCAGCAAAGTTTCCCTTTCCAATGGGAGAGCGGTCCGTAGAGTATTCCAACTAGGTTTTTTTTTAATTTTTTAAGATCCTTGCATGGAGAATCGCCAATGCTTTAGAATCTTTTTATTCGATTTCTATTCGAGCCAGGCAGCCAAGTTTCTCTCAATTTTGTTTTTGACTATTGTCTTGAGGTATAGAGGCATGCTAAATGTCTCTACAAGGTCATCACTATCATAGCCAGCCAGGCAGGCACCACCTACGATTTGGTTTCTCTCAAGTTTGTAGTATCTTTTCGTGGGGTTATAAGGGTTAGCTGACAACGAATTTTTTCAGCACAGCATTATCTCCTTATAACTGAGGTTCCCAGATAGAATTGGTGCTCAATGTGCTTGTTTACATCTTTAGAGTAGTCCTTTTTTCATACATTTCGAGATTATTCGTGAGTAACACACTTTGTTACATCTTTTTCAGCTACAATTCTGTTTCACTATTTGATCTTTTAGCCTTTATATAGGACAGTATGGTGTATTTTTAGTAATAATGATGGTAGTAATGTCGTCCGGTCGCCATAGCCCATTTCAACGATCGATTATGGAATATTTTCACGTTTTGCCGATTTGGTTTTGATTTTAAAATGTATTTATACTAGCAGCAGGGGGTAATAGAAATTGTTGCATGGACAGAATTCCATGTCATTCCATTGAATTCTGACGACGACATGACGTTCGGAAACGATCCGCTCGTTCATTAAGTTCATGATCTCGTCTCGTCCTCTCCTTCTCGTCGTATTACGTACGTTCAGATCAATTCTGATCTCTTAAATGGATCCAGTGCTCTTCGAATATCTTCTGCAATTTCAAAGAGCTTCTATGAGCACGATAATTGTCCCTCAGATTCCAAGAATTTCGAAAGGTATGTAAAACTTTGAACCTTCACGGGCAGAAGTAAAACCTGCGTCTTACTCCGTGTCAGGGCGTTCTTATAGATAAAAAGAATTCTTGGCTCAGAATTGTTTTTTATGTAAGATGTTAGCCCTCCGGGACCGTGGACACACCTCCTGTGCATCTTTAACTATCAGAGTGGCAACGTCGGACTTTCTGCTCCACCTCGCCTCCATCTCTAACCCTCAGAGTGGCAACGTCGGACTCCCTGCTCCACCTGCTCTGTTCTACCTCGTCTGCATCACTAACCCTCATCTTGGGAGCGCAGTGAATGTATTATTGTGTTATTTCAATTGTACATTATGCTGTTATAAGTAGGAGCGTAACAACAATAGTACAACTGGAGTAATAGAACAGCATATTCATGACTTCCTACGCCGGGGGTTTGAGATGCAGAGGAGGAGGAGCAAACCGTCTAACATTAGCACGCTGGGGTTAATGATGCAAGGGAAGTGGGTTCACGGTTGCGAAAGAGTTAAGTGGAAAAAGCTAAGATTTAACGTTAGATAGGCTAATAAAAAGCAAATATCCGTATCACTTGGCCTACGGGCTAATATTCGTCCATGTGATCTCTTGTTTAATCTATTTGGTAATCATCTGTAATTCTTGAGACATTAGTTTAGTGAAAATCTTATGCAACTATCGTCTCTTCGTAAAGTCAGTTCGTTTATCGGTACATATCCGTTAGCCAAGCACCACGTCGACCCCTTGTAAAAGCTTATTTTGCGCTTGTTTTTTGCAATTGAGTAATCACTCTATGACCTAAATAAAACAATTTGAATTGTTTGTATTATCTTTGAAAAAGTCTTTCTTTCGCTGGGAGAGCAGAAATAAAATTTTTTCTCATTGAAAGGTTTCTAGCTGACCAAGGCTTTTCCTTCCAACTTTCATTAACCAATCGATAGATCAAATCGCAAGAATTCCAATGATCTATTTGCTTTCTATGGTGGACCTGGTATTACGCTGTAACAGCCAAAAGTAGATTGGGTTTCGCAAAGTCGTTTCTAATGTTCAGATAATCAATCCGTAGCTTAAATCAAAAGATTTTAAGTGATGTACTTCACTTCCGAAAAGACCATGTTATTGCGCTGAAAGAGCAAAAAAATATTTTGTTTTGCATCCATAGATTTCTCGCTGACCGAAAATTCCCCTTTGGTGTTTCAGTAATTAATCAGTAGATTAGATCTTCAGGATTTCAATGATCTAGTTAATCTCTAATATCGACCTAATATCACGCTGTAACAGTCAAAAAAAAAGGTTTCGCGAAGCTCAAAAAAAACACCAAGTGCGAAACACAATTTTTCTTGGTTGTTCTGAAGCCCTAAGAAGTCTGTTAAAGAAGCCAAAAACATTATTGGAATCCATGAGACATGATTTATCTTTTGGTTCTTGAAACTATAAGAGAGAAGCTCTGGTCAGCGAAAAGTTTTCTGATGAGAATTGTTTGTGCTCTTTCAGGGCAATAATAGGGTCTCTTAGAAAGTGAAACAACCATTCAAATTCTTTCGATTTATCCTGTCGACTGATTACTAAATCATTAGAAACGATTGAAAAATACGTTTTAATCAAAGGATCGAAGTGATTAGAGGGTGGTTCTCGTGATCCTTTTTTTTTCGAAACCCAATCTTTTTTGCCTTACAGCGTATTGCCAGATCCATCATAAAAACCAAGTAAATCATTGGAATCCTTAAGATTTGTCTGTCGATTGTCTAGTGAAACTCGGAAGGAAAAGCTTCGGTCAGCGATAAATCTTTCAGTGCGAAACAAAACTTTGTTTTTGCTCTCTCAGCGAAGCAAGGAGGCTTTTTGAACGTAAGATGAACCATTCAAATTTTTTTGATTTGTGCCATCGAACGATTATTTGAACATTAAAAATACTAAGAAATACGTTTTTTACGAGGGGTCAAAGTGGCGCTTGGCTCACGGATATGTACCCGTTTTAATTTCTTCGTATGTGGTTTCTAAACAAATCTCAAGTCTCTCTATGAATTTTATATGGTATCATTTTTGTGACTCCGTCGAAAAACATCTCAAATCCCTCATTAGCTTTCCTTTTAACTTCTCTCATTTGGTAATTTCTATTTCAGTTTGGCCGTTTTTTTTTGCTAACATCCACCAAAGTCGCTCACCACTCGTTGTTATCATAAAATTGCCCGCTCGTATCGGCCAGGTTCAAGGATGTCCTCAGTTCCTAAACGTTATCGGTCTTCCAGTTAACATCACTTGAATTGATATTTTACAATAGACAGGTGATAGCAAAGTTGTGGTGTCGACGGTGTAGTGATATCTATCGCAGCCGATATGGCGAAACGCGGGATACTCTTGCCTGAGGTGAAAACTTAGCTCATCACCATTCTTGTATGGATTGTTGAGGTACTGAGTTGGTAAGTCGAGGAATGTTGTTATTATGGCCAGTGGTTCAATAGAGTCTTGAATCTTAGCGAATCTCCCTTCTATCAGGGCCTTTCATTTGTCAAGTACTTTAACGAAGGTGAGATGAATTGCATAAATATACACTACTAGGCAGGCGTTAATTTTGTCTTTCTAGATCGATGTTTTGGACACACACCTCTGTCTAAAGGAATTGACGCCGAATAATAGATCACCGCGAGTCGGGTGACAAAACTCCCGACATTGCAGTAACCACAGTCTAGTGCTTGCGGCAGGGAGAACGAGTCATACTCTACACTCCACCGTTTATATAGAGAACTCTGGTCACTTTAACGTCGAGGGATTTTGTCACCTGACTTCCGGTGATCTATTATTCGGCGTCGATTCTCTTATATAGAGGTATATGCCCAAAGGTTCGATTAAACAGAAGGAGATTGTGCTACATAGGAACATATAAGAATCCGGAAGGTCGAAACAGGCGCCTTTCTGAACTGTATAAGTGCCCTTATCGGAACTTATAACAGGCTCAAACATGTTGTCATGTTATCAGCTTATCATGTTTATGAGCAAGGTCGACCGTTGGGTACGAATCCCATAAAGTTTGTTATCAGGAAGTTGGAAGGATTTGCATGGGGTCTTTTGTTGAAGAAATTTCGAGGTTTTTGAGAACGAATGGTCTCGATGGAGTATTGTCAGGGCGATGTCTGCTTATCGAAAAGATGGGGGCCGTATCAACCGCTTCTTTCGTTACAGTGTAAGTGCAGCGTTTTTTTTTTCCTTGCTGTTCAAATTCTATGAGCCAATTGGCGACTGTTCACATTCCTCGTCGATTCCATATCATCGCCGGTGACGTGATTTCGCCAGTTGATGTTTGTCATCGACTACTAGGAATTCGACCGATTCGTTGACTTTGAAAATAGTCGGTCGGTAGGTCGGTCTGTCGAGACGATGTCGAACGAGCAAGTGGTTGTAACACAGATACGCTCTTGCTCTCTCTTTCTCTATTCCCCCTCGCTCTCACATAGTCGTCGGTCACCATATGGGACGTACTCGGATGCACTCGTGAGCCGATTATCACTTAAAATGAATGACCGTGAACGTCATCGATAGTGGTGGTATGTCTTCAGCTGCTCTTTCTCTTCCTCCCGTCGACTCTGTGCCGTTGTTATCACGTTTGCTTCCTCAGCAGCGTTTACGTTCCCAGCCTTGTCGATTACACGTTTACAATGGATTCTAGCAGTTCCTCTTGCGGTTCTGATCTATAGAAATTCTTTGTTTTTAGTGATTTTTAACAGTTTTTTGATAACTCAATCGTACATTAAAGGATATTGAGCGGTATGGATAACATTCGAC
>JAHQIW010000361.1:0-77500 GCA_019055375.1 Parelaphostrongylus tenuis
TGCCTTTGAACATACCTTGACTCTATCTAGTGGCCTGTTGTTAGATCACAGCGTTTATCGCGTTGTCGTCGTTGATTTGATAAAATCGTGCGATAGCTTCATATCGATGTCTACGGTATGGCATGAAAATGCACATCGTTTGCAATGTTTCAGCATTTTTCTGTTTTTAGAGTAATCAGTCCAATGATCTACCGCCTTCGTCGTGATTGCGAAATGCTCTCGAGTGTCGCACTGCGTTTTGCCAGCGGGGCTTCATACCACAGCAGGGACTCTCGGAATAAAAAAGGTCCGATGTTTCTACTCGAAAGCTCAACCAAGAGTGGACCATGTGAAAAATCTCCACCGTCTCGGTTTCAATTTGTTGCAAGGTGGCAAATCTCCTAAATCACGAGGGCTACCAACTGCTTGGCGTGGAAACGACCTGAGGGTTTCGGTGAGGCTGCCTCGAGACCCACGAAAAAAAAATGGCAAATTTAGCGATATTTCTGTCTCAATGCCCCACACATTGGGTGCTTCTGTCTAAGACGTACGGCGATGAGACGATCGGAGAGAGGAGATCAAATCTCAAGTTCAATAGAACTTTACTGAAAAAAGACAAAACGATTGCGTCTATGACATGCCATTGATACTGTTTCTTTCTTTGCTTCTACAGCACCAAAATGGTATCTCTAGACGTCAACTTTCACGGGCTTCTATGGAATACTATTTACATTAAGACCATGTGACTGCTCTTACACGAAACGAAAAATAGGTAGAGCGATATCAGGCAGTTAAATGGTGAAACACTCGCTATTGGTGACGAAGTTCCCGCCACGACATGTCGTAGGCGTCAGTTTTCGCCGTTCACCTATGCGTCTCCAATTTACACCTTGCACGAAATCCTATTACTGCCCTTGGCTGTCCTCGTCTTCAACTTTCGCGTTTAAAAGGAAGCCAGTGCCATAAATTGCTACTCACCAACTTGTACAGCTAGTGATAATTAAACAAACATGTCTTACAATAAGTTGGCGAAAATCATCCGCAAGGAAAGGTTCTTCTGCAAATCATTGCTGGAGACCTCAATGTCAGATTAGAAAAGGCTAGTTAATGTGAGTTTGAGATCGGGATAATTCGAATGGAGCGACAAAATGAGAACGCGGATCGTCTTCTTAGATCTTCTCTCCGAGACACATGGTCTCAGTTCTCGTATAATAGAGGGAATTTAGCCAATTGGCATGTATCGCTGATGAGGCTTGCCAGAAATACGCAATTACTTATACACTCTACCTGACAGGAAATGTGCGACTGTGAATATTAGTCTTATTTTCTATAATCTGATAGAATGTTTCAAGCTCTTTTAGTCTGTCACATCTTTTCTAATTCCAGGCATTTCGAATGAATAACTAGAAATTTTGCATATTGTTTATCACAATGGCTGTCAGCTCAATTGGGCCAATAAAGCGAAATCGCTTACCCGACCAAACCTCTCAAAGGTTTATGGCTGACAGCTAACATAGAGATGTCGAGAAATGAGTAGTGGCGGATGACGCTTCTCCGGATGATGAAATGAGGGTTCGATTCTCGCCTGAGGCCGTGTACTCGCACATCATTTAGTTCTCTTAGCAGTACATGATAGCGTACTGATTGCGGGACTAAAAACGCTGTGATTAAAACACATGACTATGATACTCCATGACTTTTTTCTAAGTTGTACGATTTAGTGCATTGACGTACTCTTAGCGATTTTTGGCATAAAGTCAATGGGAGACTTAGTTACAGCTCGCCAATTTCTAAAGCTATTCATGTTCGATGCAAAAATGATGAGAATTCTGGAACTGTTCTATTATGGCGGCGCCATTTGACGCCTTTGGTATAAGCGTATTCTTTGCTGTCATCTGACGAATGTATGATTATCTGATGGCTTAAATCAAGCGAATTTCAAAGATACAATCTATTTCTCATATGGCCTGTGTTTAGCGCCATACCAGCCAAAATGATATTTTCTTCTACATTTTGATATTTCTCGCCTGATGAAAGCTTTTCTCATAACAGAACTTTGAAATCTTTCTGATTGAGAAAACTATGTTTGCTCGTAAGAAAAAACTTCTTAGAGCTCTGCAATCCGCACAAGAAGAGTGGGTTTCATACAATCTGAAATATCGCTGTTTTCCGCACCTCTTTAGAAACAAGGTTGTTTTCAATTTTTCCAGGTTGCATCTTAGCTTAATCAATAGCTCAAATCTAGGCAATTCCAGCAATATATTTAGGTTGTGAAGAAGACCTTTCATGTACGCCGTAATAGCCAAATTAAAAGTATGTTTTACAACTTTGAAGGCGTTTCAACGCGTCTTTCGGCGGAGGGGGGGGGGGGGGTGCGGGAATTCCTTCAGACTTTTGGAAACCATTCGATAGTCTGAATTCTGCTGATTCCGTGATGTATTTGATTTTTCGAAATGACCTTCTCAGTGAGCTGCAATAGGTTAGGGCGCGCAATGCAACGACGGCACCTTGCCATCCAGTGAGAAGTCTTTGAATGAGAAACAAAATCTTATTTTGACTGGTAGGATGAAGGATAATAAAAAAGACAAAGCTCTCGGCGTCGATCAATCCCTGAGGAATGCGCCATGCATTCGTCTTCAATTTTTAACTTCGTTTGAGGTGATTGAATGCATATCTGGCCCTTACAATGACTCGCGGTGGTCCCCCGCTGAGCCGAGTCAGTGCTGCTTATCCTCCTAGACAAGTCTGAGACAAATGCGGTACCAATTTACCGAGCACGGAAGGATGGATGGCTTGGTGAGCCATGAGCACGATATCGTACCATTGACCTCGTGTGCGACGCAGAGCAGCTTCAACCACTGCGCCACATGCGCTCAATTTTGACTGATGCGGCGCCAAAAGTAAGCTATTCGAGAAAATAAACATGACATTGAAACTCACCTGAATTTGAGCTATCGATAAACTGTAGAAACGTTTTGCAAGAGCAAAAAATACGTTATTACCGAAACAGTGCCATAACAGAGCAGTACCAAAGTTTTGAAGGTAAATAAAGGTGAACCAGAGTTCGACAACTTGCAGGCAACATCAGTCAAATGGATGAAAAGTAAGAAAATAAGAGGAGAACAGTGCTAAAAGCATATTCTATAGCTGGAGTTTATTTTGAATGAAACAGGAATCACACATACATCCTGACTACATTGATGACATCTTATGTTCTTTTGGATCACATACTCTGTTAACCTGACGTATCTGTTGCAATATCTGTGTTTGAGGGAAGAGGGAAAATGCAGGATGACAACATTTCGCTGCTTCATAAAACAATTCCCATTTAGTCCTTTGCTTTTCGAGCTTATTGATTAGCAAATGTGAAAACCACTTATTTCATCTCTGGGATAAAGTGTGGCCAATGCGAAGCGAATCTTAATTGTAGTTTGTTCGACACGGAATTAGGGATTGCCTCAGCGTCTACCCCTGATTGAAGATTGCGTATGCCTATGATGGTCCTACTAACCCGTTCGGGACAGTACTGAAAAGCGTTACGCTACACACAAATCGCAAAGAGGAGCGCGATTTCGAATTTTTATCACACAATTGGAGATTTGTTCTCTTTGATTTGAAAGAATTTTTAGGTTTCTCGTTTGATTTTGTTAGATAACGACTGACTTCACTAGATCATATGCTTTCGGAGAAGGTATAGCTTATTTTTCGTGAAGAACTACACTAGTTTACTTCACAAGCCTACTGCTTTTTAGCATTCGATCAGGTGTAATAGAATATATATAGGATATCATTTACAAATTATTGAGTTTCTACATTTTTATTATGTACGATGCTCATAGGCCATAGCAGCGATTGAGAACTAGAAAACAATGAATATTTTGTTAGAAGTAGTTATGTATATGAATTACTGCATCTCATCGATAACTCTGGATAATTTTTGGATTACCAATGTGATTCAGGATTTGAGACCTAATCCGAATTATACAATAGACTTTCTTCTGTCATTATACAAAAACTTTGTTGGATGATCATTTGCTTTATAAACGCTATTCGGGCTTGCAAATTTCATACTGGACATATTTGCCTAGCTGTGCATGTTCTACGTAACTCTTTGGTTCTTTCCCTCAATGCGATTTTCTCTACAAACCTTAGGTTTCCTTTCAAAATAACTTCAATGTGGCCACGATTAATGGTTGTAACCGTTCGCCAATAAACCACAGACCTGGTCCACCTAATTGTATTCAATGAATATCATACCGCACATTCATCTTCCGGATACATATTCATTTGATACTTGATACTTGAACGGTCCGTCTTCACTAATTGTGTGGACCCCACCACATATAACAAGTGTCTCCTTGTTGCGCCGCAGTCGTCCATAACGGTGATTTGAGCATGGCGGCTGGTGCGAGTGTCATACCTTGATCTGAAAATATGGGGAGCTGCGAGTACAGCTACTTGACTCTTTTGACGAGCACGTCCACCCCACTTGCAAGTGGTCATCCTCTACGACGCATACATTGCCGTGGAATCCAGTCTATAGTTCTTCTCGTCCATCTGCCTCCCGTTCTTCTCAGTATATGATCGACCCATCCGTGTTTCGCTATAGATGTATACACCGCTAAATTCTTTCTATTTTGACTGCTACTTGCAGAGGTATGATCTTATAGTATATCCAATATGTGGAGTACTGTGCAAAAACGTTTGCGTCAGCCGGGATTCGAACCCAGATCTCACTCTTTCCTGGAGCGTATGCTAAACCGTTGCACCTACCGACGGCTCGCTTTGAACAGCACTCTTATTTACGCTATGACGCGTTGTCTGCCAACAGCCAACCGCCGACGGTCTGGCGGTAAGAGTGAGATCTGAGTTCGAATCCCGGCTGACGCAAACGTTTTTGCACATTACTCCACATATTAGATGTATAGACCTCTGGATCACGAAGATGGGATAGACCTCGAAGTTCTGAGCTGCGCAAGCCGACCAGATGTTGTATTCGCCGACTATATTTGACAAGAAATCGTTTCAAGCGCTCTGTAAGTTGTTCGTAGTGCGAGTCAAGTATGAGCCCACGTCTCAGCTGCATAGCGGAGCGTCTGGAGGGACCGTTGATTCGAAAAGGTGAGCACGGAGTTTTGGGTCCGTTAGTGGGTCGGTGGCTTCTCTGAGAAGCTCGAATAAGGTCCATGCTGCTCTATTCCTTCTATCTGTAACTCCTTCATGTTTTTTCCATGTTCAATGAACGCCCAACGTACGCACAAGAGGTGGTTTCCGCAGTGAGAGATCCATTCATTTTGTCTTGATCACCACTGCACCATGGATTTTTCATGAATTGGGTCTTCATCCTATTAATGCGTAATCTGATCTTCTTTCCCGCTTCGATTAGTTCCTCTAACATCGTCTCCGCTTCATTGGTACTTTTCTGAAAAGATGACGATGTCGCCCGCAAAACAAGATGTGACAGAAATTTTCCATTGACACAAATGCCTTCTCGTCCAATCGACGGACTTCATTACTCACTGCAGCGCGGCGGTGAAGAGCTTTGGCGATATCGTATCACCGTTTCGAACCCCTTTACTAATGGGTATGGTCAGAGGTCGATGAATAGCTGCTTTTTTCGCGGTACAATTTCGATAGCAGTTCTGATAAAGTTCTTATGTAGGACGAATCCACTCCTTGATCGACAAGGCGTTGATAGGACTGCGTTCATTTCGACACCCTCAAATGCTTTTTTTAGTACATGAAGTAACCCAACCTTCTTAGTTTAAGGGCTGGAGGGAGTTCCGACAGACTTTCATGACCCTCGACACGGTTTGGATGTGATTTATGCAGCAGAATCCTTTACGGAATTCTGCTTCTTCAGTTAGTTGACCTTCATCCAGTTCTTGATATGCGCAGAAGTATAATTCTTCGTAAAGATCTTGTAGAGCACACTCAACAAGCAAATTGGACTACAGTTCACAAGATTTTTTCACTCACTCTTTTTATGGGGATGGTCGGACGTCCTACTGGTGTGCAATTTGTTCGTTTTGAAAGGAGGATGTCATATGTGTAGCGAGTAAAACGTGTAGATTATGGCCTCCAGCTCTTAGAAGGTCTGCGGTGATGTTATCATGCCTTGGAGCTCTGCCATTCTTCATGCCTTCTATCGCAACACGTACAGAGGCTAAAATTGTGGGTGATTATTCTCCAGTGGGGAATTCGGGGTCCGAGACAGGGATTTTGAAACGGAAAAGTTGGTATAAAATTTTTTTCTATCATTTCCATTTCATGGCGAGATGTTCTAGCATTCCCATCGTCGTTCTGAGGATGCGACACGAGCACTATAATCGCACAAGTTCCGACGGCATTTTCTCTAGACTAGGTCTTTTTTGTGCTGCTTCCAACAGTTTTCTTCTTGCCTGTACCGTAAACATCACCCTGCAGAGCTTTCCTACAGCTAGAGTTTATCATCAAACGAGCTAAGTGTGTCGCATTAGAATCAAGCCTCAGTTTTCTTTTCTTTTCGAGCAGCTCCTTAGAAGTAGTGAAGATGCGGTCTGAACTCGCTGTTGGAGTACTTGAACCAGACTCAACACAACTTTTAAGTCTCTCAACAAGCAGCTCGTAGTCTTCGGTTCGGATCTTCCTTTATTTGCCAGTCATAATTGCTAAGAATTCTGTTTAGAATGTCTTCGCAGTGGAAGGCTTGAGAATTTTTTCTCGGATGACATGACTTCTTTTCCAACGTACTACTGATTCGAATCTTTGCGCGAATAAGGCGGAGATCGGAGCCAGTACAGAATGATGGGACTACGGATGAGTCAAGTAGTGACCATCTTCTGTTTGTGAGTATATGGCTGATCTCAGCATGTGTCGTACCACTAGGTGACTTCCCTGTGGATTAGGTGACTCTCATGTGAATACATACACTCTTTTGATTTCTACGAATTAGTCATATACACACATATACAGAAAAAAAGGCGAATATTTTGCGCTATGGAAGAATTGGGTACTAAAATCTACAGGGATTCTTGGGAAATAGTAGGTATTGCATATTTCTCATGTTCATTGTTGTCACCTTGCATTCACTGTTTGCAGAGGTGCAAATCGGAATTGATCAATTGTGAAAACTGCGAATCAATTTGACTCTATTAAGCTCGGAATAAATAAACCCTCCAGACTTCATTCAGTGTTGCACCGTCTAGCTCCTATCCCATCAAAAGAATACCGGTGAAGAGAAACTGGGAGTGATCAAAGAATATGTTGTCAGCCAAATCATTGAGGTGATTAACTAGAGGAAAAGAGCAGAGAAATAAATGAAATCCATCAGTGTAGCAAATGGTAACAACATCTTAAGGAATCTGAAGCCTCATGTGCCGCTAGGACGAATGACCAACATTGTTTTCCAAGTCATGGATCAGGTGCTCTAATTTTTTTTGGCCTCACCCCTTCCACTTTTAAGATTATAAAAATTAAAACCGTTGATCCGTCTCCCCATTTCGACTAGAATGATGAGCTACACTCATAGTTTACCACTTTATGTCTCTCCTCGTCATGGCTCCAGTTTACTGGAATAACCCATAATTGGTTATGTAGTCTATACACTATCTAACTCGTGATTTACATCTTATCATTTAGATATAGTGGCGCATTGATGTTTTCAGGACTTGATGTATCGATTACACCCACTAAAATTCATAATTTTGAATTCGTTTTTCCATTTTCTTAAAGGAAGGAAATTTATATAAACATCGGGATGTTGCACATGGTTTCGAAGCTACTAAGCAAAGTTTATTCCATGTGGTATTTCGATGGGCAATTATAATGGCTGACAGTTTCAAGGGTCTTCGTTACTATCACTTGCAGCGGTCACATAGCTTACAATTCCTTCACCTTCGATACCACAGATTTCCTTGCAGCATCTTTTGTCGAAAGTTGTCGCTCCCAGCAGTAGCGTCCCAAACTCGAAGCTCAATTTTGTTCATCGTCATCATTTGATATTTGAAGTGCAAATTAAATGTTGATGTAACTAGCGTTGTCGTAAGAAGTCTCATATGAAGACATTCCTGAAATACCCCCACGGATTGCAACAACCGATACTGTGTGAAACAAACATATAATTTGATTTTTCCGCGGATGCTGAGGAACTTTTTTTCTCAGTCCAGTAATAACTGGTGCCTCGCTTTTTTCAACCACATTATCCGCCTATCTTCGTAGTTGAGAATGAATGGTTTTCTCTGTACTTCACTCTTCTGAACCCTAGCGAATTGTCTTCAATCAACAAAGTGTGCTGTACACTACTTTAGTAATGTAAACAACGGGCGTTTGCAAAACTTCTCTCACTTTGTACACAATAAGCTGTAGAAAAAGTTGTGTCGTATTTTCCAAAATGCAAAAAAGATTCATTTGTGCATCAATCAAAATTAATCAAGAGACAAATTAAAAGTTGAAGTGTTTTCCTCCCACATCTGGACAGTTCAGGCACTAACAGCATGAGGAATTTGCAGCGAAATTTCGACGCTATATACCTTGCAGTTTTCGACTCGACGATTATCCCTGCCGTAACGTATGCAACAGAAACCTGAACCAAAAAAGGATGCTTAAAGCCTAAATAAGGTTTTTACGTTACGGTTTACGTAAAAACCTCGTTTTGGCTTTAAGCATTGCTTTTTGGAATTATTTTGAATGTTTATTGCGAGGTTCTAAAAACAGTCGATGTTATAGAAACCTGATCGCTACGTAAGCATGATGAAAGATCACTTGACGTTATTGAACGCGCAGTCGAAAGGTCGACTAGGAGTATTCCGTATCTTGTAAATGAGAAAAAGGATCCAAAATTCTCACCTACGCCAACGATCGAAAATGAAAGTCGCCGTTCTACAAGCCAGGATATCGAAAATAAGGTGGGCCGGACACGTGATGCGCTTCAACAACAACCGATGGACGAGAGCCGTTACCGACTGGATTCCTCTCGACGTCAAGCGCTCTAAAGGAAGACCACTGACCCGTTGGTCCAATTTCTTCGCAAAACCGATAGAGGGAAGATATGATGCTCAGCGAAGCAATAGAGCGAGGAGGACCCACTGGGCTACTTTTGCAGGCGATAGGGAAAAACGGAAGGTTGCTGGTACCCGCTCGAGTCACTCGACGATCAACGGGACGACAGGTGATACAGGTGATACTTTCCGTAAAGAAATCGGACCAACGGGTCGATGGTCTTTTTGTACAGCGCTTGATGTCCTGTGTGAAGAAGTCTACTATACCCTATCGCGTGCTAGAGTAGCCCAGTGAGTCCTCCTCGCTCTAGGGATTCGCCGGGCAGGATGAGAACACCTGACATGTTACAACAGGAAGGCATAGCAGCTCGCTGTGGAGATGATATATGCATGCAGTCACGTTCAATAATGCTCAATGAATGCGAACATGCTTCAAGGATTGACTAATATTGACAGCTCCATATTTTGTCTCTGAATGGAATATACATGATGTTCTGGCCTTAAATAACAACTTAAGCTTAGAATACCATGATTACTCCTAAAATCATGAATTCTCGTGATGTTATATTGTCATACAACGCATCTTAACTTAGCACATGATATGGTAGATCATTTAGATTGCGTACTGCATGCGGGAGTCGTAAAAGGATAATGTGATACTTCTCAATATCAAAATTGGGAGGAGTCACTAAAGTAGTCTTTTTCGAATGAGGAAACTTCGGAGACACTGCAGCAGTATGTTAACTGACTCGAATTAGAGAAGAGATGATGCACTTTTTAGACATTTGATCCGTTTTTCACAGTGCTTTTTTTACTGTGCGGATCCCAGTACCTTTCGCGTTCAATTCGTTCCTGGTCTTTTTTTGAACGCCATAGAATACTGGTTGAGCGAGTCTCATTGCAATATCGAAGGCAGCCTGTCTGTGGGCGCTCCATAGGGTGATGTTGTAGACTGCAGAAGAGAGTTGAGCAGTGAAGCTCGGTCTCACACGTACCACAGCAAGCATCACATTCACTCAGCCACGGCACCACAATGATGCGCTGGTTACTGCGGAAGGAAGCAAAGGGTGATTGAAAGCAAAATAACATTGCTACCTAAACTGAAAGCTCTGAAATACTGCTTTTAATCCCCCAAAATGTTAGTCGTTCTATCCACAATCTGCTCGACACTTTCGATTAACAGTCAGCAATCTTAATCAACAGCTTTTTCTACTTTGTTATTATGTAGTTTGTTAAATATTACAAAAAGGGATAACCGGCAATTTCGCTCTATCTTATTCCTTTGGAAACATCGTTGATTGAAGAGCATTTATAAGAGCCTACTTTCC
This sequence comes from Parelaphostrongylus tenuis, assembly GCA_019055375.1. Classification (NCBI taxonomy): domain Eukaryota; kingdom Metazoa; phylum Nematoda; class Chromadorea; order Rhabditida; family Metastrongylidae; genus Parelaphostrongylus; species Parelaphostrongylus tenuis. The sequence continues at coordinate 10,286 of JAHQIW010000361.1, forward strand.
AAGATGTTGACAATAAGATTCGCCTAAAAACTTTTCAATAAATGTTTATTCGCTATTTAGTTTGGCTTAAATCTTTTTCATCTTTTTGTAATATACAAAAAACACCTTCATAATTGATATTTATCAATTACAAATGGATAGTTGGTTCTTAAATGTAATACTCACCAGCCCAGACTAGGTTAAATTGGCCGCATTTGAGCTTTTAATAATCGTATATATATATATATATATATATATATATATATATATATATATATATATATATATATATATTGCCACGCATTTTTGCTTAGTGACCCACCTTAAACTGAGAAACTTCTCAAAGTTTTCAGGAAATTGTGTTACCATTAGGCGAAATATAGGTTGAATTCAAAGATTTTCCAATGACTTGTGTCAAATTTAGACGCTCATCCCAATGCTACTGTTATGCCTACCAGTGGCTCACTCTGGAAACATAACGCTTGAAAAACAACATTATGGTGGTTATTTCCAGAGTGATTGTGAAAGAGTTCCTTCGAGGATACAGATAGGGTTTCAGTAGTGAGGACACATTTGAATAACGATGCGAGAGATATTTAATCTGAGAATAAATTTGAAACCTTTCATGAGATCCACGCTTATCGCTTATATGACCGTCTTTGTATTACGAAAAATTATGAAATATGTCCCAACGGCAGAGATGGCGATTGCATGAGCGTAGGTACAGTCTACCTAATCTCTTGCAAAGCGTGTAGCGGTAAATATATTGGCAAAACGGGTAGGCCGCTCTATGCCCGCATAGAAGAACACCTAGCTGATAAGCGTCTTAAAAGACGGAACACCCCGCTAGGGAAGCATAGAGAACAGGAACATGACGGAGCTGATTTTGAGATTGAAGTCACCATCCTTGCGCAGGAACAAAAAACATCAGCGCGAAAACTTCTTGAAGCACTTTGGATTAATACCACCAATCCAACTATGAACCGCAGGGAGGAATGCCTTATTATCACACGTGATTTTAGTCAGTATATTAGACTGTTATTTTGATGGGTAAGGTGCATTACGAGCCTATGTGATCTCCTTGCTGTTGTCTCCACTTGAATCATTCAGTGGAACACATATAAAAAGCGGTGAGTATGTTGAGAGTTGATTTTGTGCTTGATGCGATTGAAATCTAGGTCTGGTGATTTTTTCTAAAAGAGTATTGGAGGTGTTTGGCTTATTGGATTGCGGACAATTTCACCTTTCCAGGCTCTGAAGAAGGCGAACTGCCGAAACGTCAGCTGTGAATAAATTTTATTGTAACATCTCGTGTTTTGCTCAAAAAAGAAAAACAGTAAAATTTTCACCATTAATAAAAAATATTATATTAGTGCTAAAATTAGCAAAATGTAAAAGTATCATCTTTCTGCACGCTCTATATATATATATATATATATATATATATACATATATATATATATATATATATATATATATACATGGGCAATGAAAACATGCAGGGTTCAAAAAATAATTATCAGCCATACTGATTTGAAGCCTAGCCTTTAGAGAACACTCGAAACGAACGGTATAATATCTGGTAAACACTAGCCAAGGGGAAATAGTCTGTCGAGCACTGTCCATCTGGTATTTCCCTCACTTGACGGCACACAAATAGTGCGCCTGTGCCTCCTCTACGTAAAGAGGTTGGGTTTTATCCAAGAGAGATTTTCTAAGTCAAGAGACACTGTGCAATCGTCGAGGCCGTCAAGGCCGAAACAGGTGCATTGCATTGTATACGTGCTCATAAAAGATCACGTGCGTGGCTCAAAAATTAATTACCAGGTACAAAACATTTTCAATGGTGCAATTAAGGCTTTGAATATCAAGGAAATCAACTGGTGGCCGCAAAGAATACATGAGGTCATCTCTACTTCTGTCAAGAGCCTTTCGACTTCACAATCTGATTTACTAACGAATTTGAACGATGCATGTTGTTTCTTCAAACTACCATGCTTTAATTATTTTGTGCAAAATCACACCTTATTCAGAGCAAAGAAAAGCGAAAGGCAAGGCATGGGCTCGTTTGGTGTGGTGGATAGAACGTGACTTTTCGCAAGGGGAATTTATAATTGCACATCACATGAGTCCTACCATGAAAAAAAGGATTAGTAAGGATGCAGAAGTTAGAGTTGTACTTTATGTCAGGTATTTAAATAAATTGTCGATGTTTAAATACGAAGTTGCCTTGTACAAAATTTAATACAACTGTGAATTCAACTTGACTATAGCCGTTTTTATTAAATAAAATATCTTTCGTTTCGAGTGCTTTCTTCAGACCAAAGCTCAAATTTTAATGTGCCAGAAAATATAGTTGAGCCACGCATGTTATGTGTTTGTTAAGATGAGCTGAGAAAGAGTAGCTGCCGAAGTTCGAAACCGCAAAGTTGAAACACGTGTTCGGGCTCCATAAGTACGCCCCTCTTAAAAGACCACATGACATGCGTGGCTCAAAAATGATTTTCTGGCATATTAAATGAAACTCAATCTGACATGATGTGTGCTGAGATTCTACCATTATGTTCTACGTAATTGTCTTCCGCCTTAGTCGGTCAGATATACTAATATATTTTATGATGGAAAAAGAGAAGAAAAGGAAAGAAGAATAATTATATAGCAAAAAAGAGTTTTTCGAAAAACAAAGCCAACGGAGAATGAAAGATTTACTGCGCAATTATGCTACCGCTTCAAAAATAGTATCTTCAAATTATTGTAGATGAATACAACAAAACCTATTTTACAGTTCTGTAAATCGCCTTAGAGAAAATTTGATTAACCTCTAAAGGACGGCTAAAAGAATCAATGAGTGCAGAGCAAGATACGAGATTTTCGCTAATTGGTTAAGGTTTTTTTCACAGTTTTGCAAACATTTATAGACTTCTCGTATAAGTATGATAGAAAAAGATTTTTTCGTCTCGCTCACATGATTTTGGTTTAGATAAATGCGTCTTGTAAAGAGGAAAACGTTGGTTTATTACAGAATTATGCTGAATTTGACGATTGATCAACTGTGTCGAATTGTATGGAGGATTTCACAACAAAAAAAGCTCTACTATCGACCGCTTCATATAGATAAGCTCAAAATGTATAATCTGATGAGGATATGTATGTTTTGAGCTGATAGGTCTACTGCAATACAGGCGCCCGTTTCGTTCTATTGGGACTGATCACTACCAGTCTTCCTCGGTTCAGCCAATCTCCTGAGGTGAAAGAATCCTTTAAAAAGAATTGACGCCAAGTATCAAATCACCCCAAGTCAGGTGATGTACTGTAAAACGAAACAGGCGCCTGTATACCACTAGATTTGTTCAGCTCAAAACAAGCATATCCTTATCAGATTATATCATTTTGAGCGGGTCTACAAAAAGCGGTTGATAGAAGAGGCATGTCTCATTATAACAGCTACGCGCTCCACTGCTGGTCGCCACAATGTCAGTGCATCTTCTGACTTGGGGTGCTTTAAAACTCGGCGTCGATTCTTTACAGAGGTTTGATTAAACTCAAGGATTGGCTGAACCGAGGGAGGGTGGTACTAATGAGTCCCAATAGAAACAGACGCCTGTCTACTACTAGGCCTATCTGCTTAAACATGCATATTCTTACCAAAAAACTAAAATTCTGATCTACCATAATTTCATACAAGACCTAGGAGTCAACATAGTTGAAAAATGAGAACAATGAGCAAATTACAATGAAAAAAGTTAACCCATGCTGTATCCGGTACTAATTCATCGATAACTCTCATTATTACTAAGTTCATATCAATCCTTCATTTATTTCCAGCCATTCAGAGCTGAAGCAAGCAAGAAAAGGTTGAGTACTTATCTATAATGGAAGAATTCTGAACGGTAAGGGACAAAAGCGTTTGAATAAAAGACTCAAAACCTTGGCATTATTCTGTAGTTTCCTTTGCTTCAGCTCACACGAGGTTTTTAATACAAGTTTATTTTGTAGAAACTTGTACAACAGAGATTGTATCCTTGGCTAATGTTTCGGCAGTTTTGTCATCCTCAAAGCCTGACCGACCTACATCAACTTAGTCAAACACTTCCGTAACCATAGCAGAAAAGAAGGAAAAGAGAGAAAGAAAGAAGTAGGGGAAAAAATTTGAATAATTTCAAAGCGTAAAATAATCAGCTAGATTTGACTCACCGTTTTATTGTCATGGTATCCACTATATATGTAGACCACCTGCACTGAGTCTTACATGGACTAAGTGTGTGCTTGACACACATCCGTAAAGATCAATCTAAGATATGGCGCGAAATCATGCGTGACTAGGAGGCACTCATCTCTACGATTTATAGCGGGGTTTTTGGAATGGATCCAAAACGCGTCAAGGAGTTTGCACGCCGAGGTCTTGCGATCTTGTGTAAGGATATTTACTTTTACATCAAAATCGTCCCCCTTGTGTATCTGTGTCCTGCACGTACCTAGTTAGCTATTTGTTCTAGAATTATATTTATCGGTTAGGTGCTCTTTTATGCGGATATACAGTGGCCTACTCGTATCGCCAATGTACTCGTTGCCGCACGCCTTGCAAGAGATTGAGTAGACTGTACCCTTACCCATGCAGTGAAGACCAGCGTGTAGATAATTTTCCGTAGCATTAGAATCTACGCTTTTATCTGAAGGTGCTATTAATGTGGTAGGAAATCCCAAATTAAATAACACTATTTCAAACGTTATCGGTCGTTCCGCCCCTGCCCCGTTCTCCCGTTCCGTGAGTTGGTCGGTGAGCAAAGTCGCTGAAAAGATTCATAGGTGAGTACAATGTGAAGGCAAGTCATAGCAACGACTTGTTAGTGAGATAATCGCCTGATCTGCAGCGTTACTCGACAGTGGGCTACCGCATTAAGCGTTAAAACGGAGGCAACTATTGTTATTTTGTCAAAGATTTTTTTACAGCATCGATAAAAATTTTAATTAAAGACGTGTGATCTTGACACAGCGGAATATTCTGTACACGCTGCCATGCTTTTCGTGCTTTTAGCAAATTATACTCGTGCTAAAAATGAAGGCGAAATACTAATGAGATATAAATTTTTTTTCTGCATGCTACACGGTTAGGAGAGGGTTTTTTAAAAACTGGCAGCGTGTAGTTATAGGCAGAGAGTTAAACTTTGCAATAGCTGCAAGTACTCCTATGAGAACTGCCTGTTCAGCGAATGAGAGCGGCTCAAAAATTTGTCACCGCTTGACATACGAGTACGAACAATTCTTTTACACTCAAACATCTTTCGCTGGACAGAGGTTTCCACTGAGATTTTCAATAACCATTCGATAGCACAAATCTCAACAATCTCAATGATTAGCTTGGTTTTTTAGAAGGACGTTTAATATGATGTTAGAACTGAAAGATCATTATGTTTCTCATTCGGCGCCGAGTCGGTCGCGCAGCGCAATTTACATGTGGTGCCAGATGAGCGCCTGGTGTTAAGCTCAATGTTCTTTTAGCTGTAACGACGAACTATGAAGTCTCTCTCAAAAATCAAGCATATCCTTGAGACTTTTGAGTTAAATTTGTAGATTTTATGCCGTCGAAGAATTGCTGAATTTTTTGAAGAAAAGCGTTGCTCATTAAAGATACTCAAGTGTTTAAAAAAACATATTCTCTTCCCTGTTATATTGTAACACAGAGACCGTTCAGAAAATAAAGTATATGTTTCAATTTTCTGAGATTTGGCTATCAAAGAATTGCTAAAATGTCTACAAAGAGAGGAAAATGTGTTTTTTCGAATGTGGGTGCTGATAGGGGAAGTATCATGCGCAATGATGAACGGAAGCTCTTTCTACACTCACTCAAACTACATATTGAAAATAAATCCACGTAAACCTCGATTAGAAATGTTTAGTTGTAAAAAAATGTGTTTTCAAGCTACGTTCTCGCAATGTAGGCGATATAAATGCTCAATAGGGGTTGTAAGTTTTTTTTTTGTACAAGGATGGGTGTTATCCCTGCAAAATGAAGGATTTCAAGAGGACTAGTCACTTTTTGTATCAAAAAATCTTAATAGAAGGTTCATTCGTGATATTCCATCCTTTATGTAAAGATAAGAAACCTCATAATCAGTCTAGATTCTGTCTATTTTTGATCTTATAGTATACCCAATATGTGGAGTACTGTGCAAAAACGTTTGCGTCGGCCGGGATTCGAACCCAGATCTCACTCTTTCCGGTAGCGTATGCTAACCATTGCACTAGCGACGCTCGTTTTACACAGCATTCTTATTTACGCTATAACACGTTGTCTGCCAACAGCCAACCGTCGACGGTCTGGCGTGGTATTATCGATATCCAGTGGGTATACTATAAGATTGGGTATACTATAAGATCTTACCACTGCAAGTGGTAGTCAAAATACACAGAATCTAGACTGATTATGAGGTTTCTTATCTTTACATGGAGGATGGAATATCACGAATGAACCTTCTATGAAGATATTTTGATACAAAAAGTGACTAGTCTCTTTATAAACTGTTGAAAACCAATTTTAGCTTTAAAATTGCCGAGATTAGGGCTACCGAATAATTACCAATAATGCAACGAAAGGCCGCTCGCAGACTCCAGCGGTGTAAACAACGCGAACTAATAGGAATTAACGACATTTAAGCTCTTGAATATATCTAGAAGTTTACGGAGAACTATGTTCCAGCTAGAGGCGCCATAAGAAAATTGTGTATTTAAATGGACACATTCCGTCTCAAAAGAGTTAGATTCCTAAAACAGCTGCTATTTTTGTCTCCACATCATATTTGTAGAACGTAATGGTTTCAATATGTAAGCATTTCATCATTCTTGAGACAACTCAATTATACTTATATCGAATTTGTAAAAATAAACTTTATAAATGCTGTCAAATAAATGCGTAATGGGCCATCCTCCAATCGTTGGATAAACATAGCTTAGCGCAAATTCCTCTTTCATAACTTTATTCAAACAAATCCATCACTCTTCAGTTTAGCAAATTTGCTTGCCCTCATTTGAGACCGAGTTCAGCCAAAGTTTTTCCACCGAAATTGTCACAGCTAAGAATCAAAACGAAAAATTCCTCGGATCCAAGAATGAGATGCAATCACACAGCTTGAAATTATAGCTATACGTTAGTTGTGCAACCCTTTTCAAGTTCAGCATATTTAGTTTGGCCGATTGCCAAAAGCATGTGCTGTCGCGAGAGAGAAACTTTAGTTCAACATTGATCGGAGTACAATGTCGCGACTGTATCAGTGTAGCCGGAGCTGGACTTATCCTATCTCAAGCGCAACTTGTAACGCAACTGTTCTGCACTAGGAAGGATGGACATGTGTTTGGGAATTTTCGAATGAACAGTCAGAGAATATCAGGTTCAGACGTGAAGAAGCTAAAGAGAATTACTCATATTCTTGGACGTAGAAATTACCCCTTTGAAAGTGGCAACTTTGGGAGACGATATCGAAAACCAAGCAAGAAAAGTTAATAGTGCACTTCCTCTTTTCTCTTCCCTACAAACAAAAAACCCGGAATGTGCACCAAGCACCTACAAGTGTTTGAATGATAAGATAGAGGGGAAGAGTGTAGCTACACATGGCACTCCTAAGGCCCATAAAAAACAGTACCTGATATTTTTTGAACGAAGGCAGTAGACTTCAAGATTACATGAACAATTCCTTTGATCACCATTCTTTGGAGTTAATTTTAAAATAAACGAAATCTTGCAAATGAATCCAACAACTTACGAAAAATGTTGGGAAAACTTTGTGAGGGATAAACACATGAAAATGAATCAAATGTAAGAAGTGTGGGATGCATTTAGTAGATGGGATCGCGAGTCATGTAAATAGATAGTGATTACTTATAATTTTATCAGACCTGTGTCACAATTTCTTCCACTGTGCGTATAGCGCTTTTTCTAACACTCGATTTCTTTCCTCGCCTGCTTGTAAATCTCATTTTTTGACAAATGTCGCAGAATACTGGTCGCACACTTCTTCTCGCAATCTCGAAGATAGCCAGCTTGGAGCGTTTAGTATGGCAGTCGGTATTGATTTCCAGATGGTGCTGGGAGGCTGTAAGATCATTTTCGTGCCGAGCCGTGACTTGCATCAATAGCCAGTCCGCCACAGCTCCCTAAATATACAAAAATCAGTATAAGGAGATAGTTTTGATATAATGAGCATGTGATGACGTCCTATATTGTAACGATACCACGCCATTCTGCATTGATGAGTGGTTAAGTTCATGCTCTTTCTCAAAATTTACTCGGTGTTACCATTCACAGACCATGAAAGCTTTGTAAACATCAAATATGTCATGTGCGATTATTGAAGAGTTAGAATATAACTGGATCTTTCGTTTTAAATGTTTTCTTGAGACCACGCTCAAATTTCAATATGCTAGATAATCATTTTTTGAGCCTTGCAAGTGGTCTGTCATATAGGGCAAACTCATAAAGTCCGGTACACGTGTTTCGACTTTGACAGTCTCGTCAGTCGAGCGGTACCCTTCGTCTTTTGCCAAGTGTTCGTCGTTGCCTACACTTAGTATTGGGGGCTGCAACACCCCGAGAGGGTTGGCAAAAGACGAAGGATACTACCCGACTGATGGGACTGTCAAGGTCGAGGCACGTGTATGGGCCCTATTAGTTTGCCCTGTAACAGACCACTTGCTTGTCTCAAAAAATGATTATCTGGCATATTGAAATTTGAGCGTGGTCTTGAGAAACACTCAAAGCGAAAGGTATGATATGTCAACGATACCAGCCAAAAGCGATCGAGTATACAACACTGACAAGGTTCTTTAATTCTGATAGAAAGACTTAAAAACTTCTCAAAATTCCCAAGCAAATAATGAAGATCGTCTGCCTATCGATTATCGTTGTGTGCAGCGATTTCAAATATAGCTTTGGAAGAGAGCGTCATCTAAGTGAAGCGCGATTTTCGATTCTTATCTACAAATTTCCTAAATGTTGCGGGAAAAAAATCCAAGTACTTTGTATTAGAGCTGTAGAAGAGATTTTTTTCTACAGACCTATAGAGGCAAACTTTTTTTTTGTTTCACACTGCCAAATGAACCCTCTATGAACTTCAAGCGGTTGGCTACTTTAAGTGCGAAATATGATCTTCTTTTTGACTCAACACTGCACTATATAAGTTCTTTTTGAAAACCAGCTTGAGCGTCGGAGAGACCACAACCGAGCAAACAGCGCAAACTGAGTGTGAACCATAAAATTATTTTTGCCGCTACAACACAGTAAGATGAACCTTTTGCACACCAAACAAATTATTGAAATCGCCGAGATTAAAACTATTGAATGACTACTAAAAGTTCGAAGAAAAAATATTACGCAACAAGAATTGCCTCTAGAAAATCGTGTGTCCAAATGGATACATCCACCCCAACCGAAAGGTTTGGCAAGAATCATATCTCTAGTAATGTGAGAAATCGAGTTAACGGTTTTTCGACAGAATCGACAGCTTAAGCCAAGGTGAATCTGGCCACAATTCAAATTGTTCAATGCAGCGAAATAAGTGTTTATTTAGAAAACAAAAATCAGTGAAGGCACGACAAACTGGTTTCTTGAACATTTCATTCTATTGTCCGGATTATACATTTTATTAATTGCGCTTTGACTGGAAAACTATCCTGATTAGCTTAATGAAAGAATAATCACAGATAAGCAAAAATTTTGTGGATTTGCTGTGCAAAAAAATAGATTCTTATCAACAGCGTTTACAAGCGTATTATTAAGAGGAAAACCCGATGAATTCGAAGAAAAACGCATTTATGACGCGATTTAACTATGAGTCAAAATTCAAATCGAAAATGCTCTGCGAAAGTTCATTCTGGATACAAAATTTTATTGCGTAAGAATTTGACAACGATCGAAGATGTCAGTGACAGCGCTGGTCGGGTGACAATGTCGTTAACATTGACCACAAAATTATCGTCCAGTGAATCATGAACATCTGAACACTTACCTGTCTTTTTTTCAAAAAGTTTCCACCATGAAACTCATTTTCCTCCTATCCTACCGTAGATTTTAAGTAGTCAGCATGACCCTTCTGCATCTGCAAGCTAAATAAGACGTCGACCCTTAAGTGCTTCGGCGTTTCGTGCATATCACTTACTCATACCACGCTATTGTGGTGTGGTTGTGATGTAGGTGACCATAATCAACATCAATCATAGCGCGAGCCTTTTTACGGCTTCTAAAGGCTGCCAATAGACAGATTCAATTAACATCATTAGCACACCACCACTACAGCGCTGTACTTGATGTTTAGGCTTTGCAATCGCTCTAGAATTGCTATACTTAGTACTTCCGCATTCGCATAGAGATACAATATCTTCTGTTCATTAGGCAAACTAAGACGAATAGAATGACGAAACGGCTGGACCCTCTGCGTCCTCGTAAAAAGCACTTAGTTGTGAAACTTGAGAAGAATCAAGACGCTCCACTAGGCGTGGACATCGAAGACGTAGGCGAGACTCCGAAGTAAAGGTCGATTTTCTTACATATGATCAAAACTGCGTGAGAAACTCCTAAAGTGTCCCAGATAAATTTTAAAGATCCAAAATTGCATCAAAGGGAGGAATGCACTGTGGACACTTGTCATCTCGCCAGACACCAGGCTGATTTTCTCTAGCCGGACCCTTGCAAGCCTTTATACGTCAAGTTCGCAACAGCCGGGAGTCTTCAAAGAAAAGCACGGTGTTTTTTGGAAGAAGTGTTTGTTATGCCACAAGAAGTCTTCTTTTTCATCATTTCATAGCAGTGTTATGATGTCATAACGACATATCATATAACGCTGAGTTATATGCAAAACTTCGAGCCTCGCTCGGGATTGCACCCATCATTACATCATTTCCGAGGGCGGTGATGACTACTGCACTGTTGGGTCGCCTATTCTGATATCAGTCTTGCTGTCATCAAAATGTCGAAGCCGTTAGAAACCAACCAGCAGCGAATTTGACCTGAGCATCAGGAGAACAGGCACCCTGGTGGTGCAGTGGTTAGCGTGCACTCCTTGAAATGTTCGGGTCCGCTTATCAATGAATAAGTGAAGTACATATCACACCGTACTACTATTGCTGCAATCGTATTACAATCCAACATATCTCTACTGATAAATCTGAGCAAAATGTTGAGCTTTTCTAAGAGTCAACGCACACGAGAGTCATTGGTCGCTACGCAACGTGAATTAGAGAGCGCTTACCAAATTGGATCCACCCCTATTGTCGCTATCCGCGGCAGAACTGTTCACCTCAGCACTTCAAAATCTTATGTCTTGCTTACAATATGTATGCGCACCTTCGTGTGGCGCTGCGTTAGAGGTGTTCTCGTCATGCACGTGGTCGATGGTTCGACTTAGCGCTCCCTCCGGGGTCGATGAATTTGCAAACTCGCATGAGAGCTAAGCATCCATGACTTATTACATCGTTAGGTCACCACAAGTCATTATAAAGGCTGATATATACTCAATCAACTCGAACACTGCTTAATAATGTCGAATGCATAACACTTTCTCAAAGATTGATCAACGCGGAAAGCTTCAGCTTTTATACCTTGCTTCGCGTTCAGCACCGAGATAAATTGTGGATGCATAAATGTACATGCCACATAAACTCAGAAATCAATACCGTTGACCAGAAACTTTTCAAAGGTGATTAGTATCACCTCCATCGCCTACTGACATGGCGGAACTCTTCACTCTTCAGTGTGAGCGATTTTGTATTTTGTAAGTGCACGAACGGAAGTATCCCAAGAAAATGTACCTGAGCCAACAAAACCCCTGAATTAACTTATTAGGACGTACCATATGTTTTGGTACTAGAGCTATAAACACCAAATCTATTAACCGGAATTTATGAAACCTGTATAATTTCAATATCGTTCAAGCGCACATTTTCTTGAGAACATTTCAACATACATTTTGCCCATACTTGCTTCAAGATTGAGCTATTCTAAGACAAATTCGCTTGCTACTCATGCACGAATGGCGCGCAAACGAAAATGCAATGAAGCGGTGTGCAAGGCTAATGGAGTTCGGGGCGATGATACGGTCGCATAAAGGAGCACTAGGAAGTTGTTCGCGATGTTCAAAGCTGGAGAGAACACTGGAGGATCAGTCACGCCCGGACCGTCCATAGGAAGCTTCATTGACTTGATGCGCAGCCTAACTAATGTCTTCCTTTACGTATCATTCGTGCATGAGTAGCAAGCGAATTTGTTCCCAGGACAGCTCAATTTTAGAGCAAGTATAGGCAAGTTGTATACCAATATGTTCGCAAGAAAAGGCGCAACTGAAAGTTAACGTAATCATGAAATTTCAACTACTAGTTACTGAACTGATATTTATTCTCTAGTGCCAGGATTTATGGAACGACGTAATATATGCTCACCATGAGCTACCCCCTAGGCCCTTGTTCGAGCCACGTAAGACCAACCTAAATGCCAGTGCGAACACACTAGCGTCGAAGAACGACTCACACCTCGATCTCGGTGCACTCTTATCATCCCTTGATACGCCACCTAACACTTTCCAAGTTTTGGAAATAGTATCACAATATTTATCAAATGACAAAAACTAGGCAACCATTAAGCGTCTAAAAGAAAATAACAGTCCTGACCGGAAATTCGATATTATCAAAGATAAAACAATAATTACAAGTGATCAATGCCCCACTTGACGCACGAGCACGCATCTATGCCTTCGTCGGTGCAGCCTTCTTCGTCGTCTTTTTCGACGCTTTGGGTCTAGCAGCCGCTTCTTCTTTGGCGCAGCTTTCTGTGGTGACTTTGCTGATTTAGCCTTCGGCTTCACAGTTTTCTTAGGCGAGCTTGATGACTTCTCCTTCTTGACCTCCTTGTTCTAAAACGATCATATACTGGCATTGGTGCAAAAAAAAACCCGCAAACTACATAAAACCGGTAGTTGCCAGCATATACATCATTTCATATACCACTATATTAATTCACCAAAAAATCAAAGTGTATCTTCCAATTGGTACATCACAGATCAGAATAAACTCAAGTAATCAAAAAAAACCAAAAGTTTCTACAGTTTCATCATCAAAAACGGTCCACATTTTATGGTAACATAAATTCCGGACTTCCGGGAATATAACGTCGCCGAAGGCAGTCTCAACTACTACTTAATTTCTGGAGCCTTCCAAGTGGCATGGAATGAAGGAGGTGGTAGACGATAGGTGAAAGCCCGACAAAACACACATACGGCCCACTTCTATTAGTTCGTCCATCAAGCCTCTCCAATCTTCCCAAACTGCTGAGACGCCCACACTGGGATCTTTTCGAATGTTTGAAGAGTCGTAGAGGAGGGCGGGGGGAGGGAAACATCCGCTTCCAACATTCAATGGTCGTCATCAGTAGACTGAAATACACGACCTTTCGATATTGAATTCGCCACAACGACCCTATCTGAACCGATACCTCAGTGCACTGTGAATCAACTTTCCCCTAAGGTCGGCATAACCTATCAACCACATTTCCTTTGTTTAATAAACCTAAAACACGTGGTGTGAATAATAGTTTTGATTCCGCTAAAGATTCGATGCGCCTCACCTTTTCAAAGCCGACGATACAACCCGGTCGCCCACTGTCGTCTATCTTCAATGCAGATATTCGCCTTCGTTTCGCTCCAATAATAAACCTCATTGGGGGAATTTCCTACACACAGGATGAGTCGTATGCTGAGTAACTATTTGTTTTGCCAACTAGCTAACCACCCACTAGTGGTGATATCACTCTTGTTTTATGGGGCGATTTTTCCTGGAAAAAACGTTCGGCCACAAAGAGACAAAAGCAAAGATCCACATGACGAACGACAATGTATAATCGACTTGAATCATCGGCTCTGAAGAAGGTAAAACACACCAAAACCTAAGTCGAACAAAAGTGTTGTTAACAACTCATGCTGTAGGATTAATCAACAAGGAATGTAAATGTTTCGCAGAGTGAACATCAACATAATCTTCTCCGAATCCCATAGATGTTCCTGACGATTCGCTCTGCGTTATATTCGAGTTCTAACTTGTTAACACCTGTCTTCCCAAGTGGTCCTCTCGTATTATACGGGCCAGAGTACGCCAAACAATCTCCTTCTAAACATATATGAAATAGGATAATAAAAACAAAATTTGGAGACAAACTACTACTAGGACATACCGAATGAATTGAAACCACATATTTTCGAAAAAACCAATAAGCGCCTTCACAAGACAAAACTAGACGATAACTCACTGCGGGCGCAGGTACAGTCTCCTTCGGCTTAGGCTTGCTCCTCTTCGTCTTAGGTTTCTTAGCAGCTTTCGGGAGAGACTCGTGGCCCGACTTCTCGGCCAGGCGGAGTCGTCCGGCCGCTCCACTACCGGTTGCTTGCGTAAGAAGCCCCGTCTGTAGTCCACGTTTCAGGGCAGCTCGAAGACGAGCATTGATCTGGAAATCGATGAATGACCGTCGAATGCCTTGAGGTTTTTACTCATAGCCCTCACACAACACAGAACATCCGAATCGCTCTAAAATCGAAACCAAGAGCACAAAAAGCTATCTCATTATGAACCTGTTTTTCGTTATCGGGAACTTCGTACTTCTGAACAATGAACTTCAAGATGGCCTGCTTTGAAGCTCCTCTTCGATCCTTTGGTTCCTTGATGGCCGACTTGATCATCGCTCCGTAGACGGGATGCCTGGGAGAGGTCCTCGGCTTCTTCTCACTCTTCGCTTTGCTGGCCTGCTGAATCAAACACCATGCAACAGCTTGAATTAAGGCGACACTGAATCATGCTATACAAGAGGGAATAAAACAACCTCAGTTTGCTTGTCGCCTGTGACGTCGGAGCAGTACCTGGAGCTGCAGCAACTTCGGACATAGCTGGACAAGCACCGCGGAAGACTATGTACTTGCGATCTCTGCCGTCCGCTCTTCTGGCATGCCGGGTTCCCCCGCTGTACCCCCATTGAGAGACACTGCAAGAGGAGCGATACTAACCACTGCGCTATTAGTGATGGTTGAACGAACGATAATAAAATGCTATCTGGTCGAAATTTCTTCAGGATCTTCGCATTTTGGAAAATTAGATGATTCCCCTTCCGAAGTATATAAAATTTGGCAAAATAGAGCTTAAATTCAATGAAAAAACATGCAGAGAACACTGTGGATGCTGAAAAATGTTGAATTGGAGAGGTTTCGTCATAAATTTCTGCCAGAATACAACACCTATTATCGAGGTTAGATTTGTTTTCGACTAACAATACATTGTGTTCCATAATTCGAGAATCACTCTTACGATATCTCTGCTAGTTTTCCGCACTACAATCTTTTTTTACGGACTTGAAAACAACACTGACACAACTCGCACCGATGAAACTCATTCACTCTACAACGTTATGCAATAAATTTGGTAGTACGAGAAAGAGTGTTCACAAACTATCAGAGATTTTAAGATCTTCCTGCTCGACTAAGCATTTACTGTGGAACATATCACTCGAACAATTCTATTACTTCATCGCCGCAACGCGACAGTTGGCGCGACTGCGAGTGGAAAACAGGTCAGTGGGCCGTTTCTTGGCGCTCCGCTCAATTTTCACACTAATTTTTGTATCGAAAAAAAGTTCTCGACGACTAGTCAAGTTCGATGGATTCTATGTTATCGATATATGCTCATGGACATGAAATATGAATAAAAACGCTTCTTTATTAATCGAAAACTTTCACTCCAACACGTTATCCAAATACTAACACATTGACGGAGAAGTTTCCGACGGTCGGTTATGGTGGACGAAGACTTTTCCTAGAGTGCTTGTAATCAGTCGCCAGTTTGATCTATGCAAATGCCTCCTCAGAGGTCATTTTCTTTCTCCTACTAAAGATACCTGCTGCAAATAATTATGTGGCAAATTATAGAAGAGACATATCTTGAAAACCGGCTCTCCTTCAATCTCAGCATGAGTGATTAATAATAGTTATCTTTTTTTATAGATAAGCTTGACTCGGCTGTCGTTTCGACGCCTTCGTGTTTTTTCAATAACGATAATTCTAGTCGACTGTCCACAGTCGTTCCTCTTTGTTTCAAATCTAGCCGAATCTTCTGCAGTGGCACCTTTGAGGAAAGTCGGTTTTAGTAATTTCATTACGCTTTGTATTAGCTGATAATGACATCGGCTACGGGCGGATAGATTGGTCGAAAAAAACGAAAAAAGTCGGCGTCAACGGTTGATCAACAAATGAACTTATGTTTGAGGAAATCGCCAAGTGAGTGAGGTTCAGCATTCAGGCGGTGCCCCTGCGAACAAGTTTGACTTGAACGGCTGCGAAGAGACATATACACAAAGAGGGCGAACGAATGTGGGCAACCGGCTTCAATCAGGGTTTCTGAAGAAGACGAAGAGTCGAAACTTCACCAAATAAATCTTATTTATTGACCATGTGGCATCGGCCAAAACAAGAAGAATTTATAAACTAGGAGACACTTTTTCTAGATCATTTGGAGTTTCATCTTTGAATTTCATAAGCTATTAATTCGCCAAAAAAGTCCAAGAAGAACTCCTATGCACAAAACAAATCGCTCTAAACATGAGTGGCATCTACAGAAACAAAAATGTCTCCAAGTGCTAAGGAAATTTGTTGCCGCAATCATAAGTGATCTTGTGAAAGCTAATCTATAAAGCATCTTGCACACACAATATATGCATATCTGTATATATCCATTACATATGTGCATGTACATGTATATGTGTTTATGCATATGTACAGGAGAGAGCGCAGAGGATTTCTTCGCCACGTTGATGTCTACACGCACTTGAGTTCCTTTCGATAAAGGTTGATCAAAAGTGCACAAAACGTGATTTCCAATTTATAAATCGGTTTCTCTCTGTAGTTCCAAGATGAACAATTCCTGAGCTTTCCTTATCTCGCTTATGCATCGAGATTTTTTCTACACGCCCATATGGCCTTGCGAAGAAAAAAAAACTACTCCTACATTTCCAGTTGTCACCGAAATCTTTGATTCTGAGAAGTAAACTGAGGAATTACAAAGTGTCGAAAATTTAATTTGAAGTGATTACTATCAAATGAGATAATTCCAATTGCCGTAGGGAAAAATTGTTCTCATAATAATTTGTCGGTAGACTATTTGCACGACACCACCTATACGAAAGGAACATAAGAAAGAAAATATTGTTCTAGACAATTATTTAGGAAATTTCCTGGAAGGTATCTTTCCACGAACGACGCATACCATATAGAATCTCCCTACTTCAAACTATCGATTGATTGTAAGCGCTCTAATGAAAGAGCTTTTGCGCAGTAAAATTACCCACGAAAATAGTGAGGCTCTTGGAGGAGTCACTTCGTCGTCAAGGCTGATTGATTCATTAAAGCAGGACGAAATCCTACATTTATGAACTCCGTCAGATAACAGGTTCCAGATGGTTTGTTAATATTTTTGAAGATCTGATTGCCTTTCTAAAATGTCATCGATTTAGTGATTATTCTACAAAGCGTCGTACATGACAGAAGTTGAAGCGAACATTGGAAAATTAACATCGATGCAAAATTTGAATGCTTCTCTATAAAATGTTGCATTTGATCCTATTCATTTTTAGAATTCGACATTGTCATTGACTGGTCAACAATTTTCGTTATTCAGATCTAATTCACTGATAATCTAGCACAACCTGAGATCAGTGTAGAGAACGATAATAGACCGTATTGTGGTTAGAAGCAGATTGATATTCAAAGCAAAGTAGGCTGTTTTTTGAGTGCAATAATTCGCTCATACCATTCAAAGAGGTTGTCTTCAGCACGACAACTCGTTCATGAAGTAGAGCTTGGGCTGTGAATGGATGAGAAGAGTCCTAATTTTATTATAAAAAGGGTTGCATCAGAAAAGTCACCTTTTAGAGTGTCTAATTTCATTTCAACTGCTTGGTCTATCGGAGGAACACTTCAACCTCAATTCTATGATGACGTTTGAGAAGCTGCATAACGGTTGCAATGGCTTTAGTGAGGTGGCCAACAAGTCTCGTTAATCGGATCTACATTATTTTTCAAAACCTATCCAAGCTTGAGTCATGTCTATCACGGTCGCATGGGAATGATTTGAGAAGGAATGTTGCAGTATTGCGATACCCCTTACGTCCATGCGTCAAACCTGTTGAGTTACTTGTGAGAATTTAAGAAGGTGGTGGCATGACAAACTCAAGGAAATCTGACCTACTAGCTCAATTTGTTACGTGTGTTACAAGACTGTCATGTTGTTTCAATCGATCATATAATCATTCCTCACATCTAGAACGTGTCTAGAAGAAATCTGTATAAATCAAGATTCACCCAGTGATGTAGGGTGATGTGTAAAACTTCTGCGTCAGAAAGGGCTCGAACCCACATCTCAGTCTACCCAGAAACGCGTGCATTAATCCGTTTCACTACTAACGCCCGTTTTGCCATCACTCTTTCTACGCTACAACGCATCTGTCTTGCAGACAAAACGGACGTCGCTAGTGCAACGGGTTAGAGCACACGCTTAAGGGATGTGGGTTCGAGTCCCAGCTGACGCAGAATTTTTGCACATCACTCCACAACACTGGGCATAATTAGAGCATTATGCCAACTGAAAAAGGGGTTAAATAAAAAGAATTAGATCCTTATAGATTTCAATGATAAACTGAATGACTTTTAATCTTTCTGCAACAGCCTGTCAACAACCGTATTGTGATTCTACAGTTGTCACTTGTATTTATTGGGATTATTAGTAATTTATGCTTGTTGATTCCGTTTTTTGACAGAGCAAAACTTGGCACGACAAGGTGAGACACTCAGCTGTTCTATTGGGTTACCTCATAATTTCTTTCGCTTCTCTACATGCAATTGTACCACTAAAGATTCAGTTAATTAACAATATAATCCCCGTCATGATCAATGCTATAATTCCATTTTTTGTGCAATGACTGGACGCTTCCTTACTACGAAAAATGAGGCTGGCGATCAAAAAAGTCGGGGAGGTCACTTATGAGCGTTGTAGTTTTCGAATTGTATTTTCCCGCAAATGCTGCTTAGGGTGCGGAAAAGATGATAATGCAATGGAACAATACAGGGTTATGCAGTGGATGTAGTGCCGTGGTCAAGCAGAGTTTCTATCAAATGTGGCAAATCGACTTTACAATATGAAGTCGCTCACTACCCTAAAGAAGGGCGACACTGAGTCGTTTTCGACTCTTCTCTCACACTGTTGCTGCCGACATCCAGGCATATTCCCGTAGACATCGGCATTGATTGCCCGCCTGTTGTCGAGCAGTTTCCAAAACAGCATGCTTTGTCAATCTCAGTAAACTGAGAGCATGACCTCTCGAGTCTGGATCTTGGGCTTTAATTGAGCTGAAGGGTCTTTGCCGGAGGCAGCCAGTGAGTGTGGCTCGTGTTGATCTCGTCGTGCACCCAGGATTCATCTACAGTAAGTATTGACTTGAGAAAGCCCTGCCTGTACGGTCACAGCAAAAGGTTTTCGCAAAATGTCACGGGTGCAGTGCTGTCTTGGTGGTCAATACATAAGGTGTCCAACAAGAGATCGTTTCGAAGTAACTCATTCCATTTTGGATGGCGAACGATGATGCAACGACCGTTATCCAAGTGTCGTGTCTGTCCAGGCAACCAAAACATTCTCCAATATACTACAGCCTCTTTGCAAAAACCCAATTTGGTATGGAAAATGAACTGAACAAAACAGTAGCACGGAAGAATTTGTGATATAACTAAACAGGTCGCTTCACTGCCTCATAAATGATTCCATTCGCAGTAAATGCTAACATATTTCTAATAAAAACTCACGAAATACATGTGCGTTTATTAAAGCCGTTGCCAACACTAATCACTATCGCAGTAATGTTCATGTATATTGGTCGATGAGTGTATGATAAATTGACAGAACGATAAATTCCTGTAGAAATGAAGTGGTAGACTAACAAAACTTTCCGCTTCACTATCTCACATCTTTTACTCGCAAATGTGTTCGAATTTGCACTTGGATTCAGCTATCCTCCCCGGATTAGTCTTCATGAACTTAACCTAATGCTCGTTAAATGGACTGGATTTTTTCTAAGAACCTTGAGATGGCCATACTAAAAAAAAGGATACTGCTCTATTATAGCGGCGCCACTTGAGGCCTTCGCTAAAAACGTATTTTTTGCTTTTGCAAAACGTTTTTGCAGTTTATCGATAGCTCAGATCAAGCGAATCTGAATGGTATGTTCAATCTCAATTAGCTTATTTTGCGCGCCAACTGATCCGGAACCTCTTGTACGATCGGCTATGCAAAACAGACAACTTTTAAATATACCTCGATGGTTGAAACGAACAACGCATGAATTTGTTCGGATATAACATACTAGATCACTTGAACGGCATGTGGAGAAGGATAGATTGGCGAAGCGGGTAGATCTCTTTGAATTTGCATTAACCCCTAAGCGATTACGTGTACTGGCTCAGTTACACGATTGTTTGAAGGCCTTTCTCGCTGCAGAAAAGTTTCCTCCTAAACATCTGGTAATCATTCGAAAGCTTAACTCTCTGCGACTCCAAAAACCTGCTTACCTTCAGGAAAAAGCTTCTTATTACGTTCTAACAGCGAATAAAAATTGTTTTTCACCCTCAATTTTGTTCATTTGCCTGGCTGTGGCCGCTATATGGCTCTTCACTGAAGCCTCAACACTCTTTAGATGTCACGTATATTGGGGATTCTGATGATTGAATGGGTTTCTTGAGAGGTTGCCATATAGCGCCGTAAGAGTAATAAGAAGATCATATTTTACACCTAAAATGCTACCTCGTCACTCGGACATCATAGGCGGTTTACTGGTGATTACAGGTAAACTTTATAATTCGGAGGTGTCTCGTGTCTTATAGTTACATCAAGGATGGTATTTCATGTATGAACTTTCTACGAAGTTTTTTGACACAATGAATCACTATTCTTTCTGAAATTCTTCATTTTTCTGTGGTAATACCACATCCTTTACAAAAATGAACATTCAACACCGATTGAGCATTTATACCGTCTGCATTGCGAGAACGCAGCCTAAAAACACATCTTCTACAACTAACCATCTCTAATCAAGTTCTATGTACAGGTATTTTTAATTTATAGTTCGAGTGAGTGTAGGAAGAGCTACCGTTCATTATTGCGCATGATGCATTACTTCTCCTGTCAGCACCCATATTCAAAAAAACGTATTTTCCGCTCTTTCTAGACATTTTAGCAGTTATTTGATAGCTCAAATTTCAGAAATTTGATAGATGTACTTCATTTTTAGAAGGCCTCTGTATTACACTGTGGCAAGGGAAACATTATGTTATTCAATACTTGAGTATCTTTCGACGAGCAACGCTTTTCCTCAAAAAAATACAGCAATTCTTCGACAACACAAATCTCGGCAAATTTGACTTAAAAATCTCAAGGAAATAGTGAGCTTTTGATAAAGACTTCTTAGTTCTTCGTTAAAGCTAAAAGGACATTGAGCTTTACACCAGGCGCGCACCTGGCGCCACATGTGAATTGCGTTGCGTGACCGACTCGGCGCTGAATGACAAACTTAACGTTCTTTTAGCTGTAACAACATATTAGAACATCCTTCTCAAAAAACGGGGCAGGGGCGAAGCGACCAATCGCGTTTGAAATATTGTTATTTAATTTGGGATTTTCCACCAAATCGACAGCACCTTCAGATAAAAACGTAGAATCTAATGCTACGGAAAATTGTCTACACGCTGATATGCTTTTCGTGCTTCCAACTACTTATACGAGTGGTAAAATTGAAGAGGAAAGGCGAATGAGAAACGAAATTTCATTCTTTTTCTGTTTCTTTTTTTCTTTTTTTCTGACTACAAAATTCTGTGTGTTAAAGCGATATAAGAGGGTAATCTGAGAATCAGCAGCGCACAGTTGTACCTAGGAATCTGAGCTTTCTAAGGATTACTAACACTTTTAAGAAAAAATCCTGACCAGCAAATGAGATCGACTCAAAAATTTGTCGCTGTCTAACAAATAAGCATCGAAAATTTTACTCCACCTTTCCAGCTTTGATAAAGAAACGATTTGAGAAGTAAAACACACACCACTCAAATTCTCCATATTCAAGCTGCCGAACAATTACTACAATCTCGAAAAGCAATAAAAAATACTTTTTTTAATTATGGGTGCGGATGGGAGAGAAGTTCTGAGAATATTCTCTGGAGACACCTATGTCTGACCAATAGTTTCCATAATGTCGATGTTCTCAGCCTTTTATTCAAACACGGCTGTCCCTTATGGCTCTGAATTTTTCCCTTATCCATAAGTACTCAACCTTTTCTCGCTTACCTCAGCTTTGAATAAATGGAAACAAACGAATGATTGATATAAAGTTAGCTGTAGTAAAGATTAGCGATGGACTAGTATCGAATGCAACATGCATTATCATTTTTCTTGCAATTTACTCATTGTATTCAATTTTTATTAGCTGCAATGGCTCTTGGGTCTTGTGTAAAACTGTGGTAAATCAGAACTAGAGTTTTCTAATGTGATAGCCTCCATACAATAAATCAGTTGGTTATTTGTCAAATTCAGCATGATTCCGTAATAAACAAGTGCCTTCCTCTATACAAAATCATATATCTAAATCAAAATCATATGATCGAAAAGAAAAAATTTATTTCTATCAAAGTAACAAGGAAGTTCCAGAAATTTTCGCAAAACGGCGAAAAAACCTTAATCAAGTAGAGAAAATAGCCGATTTTGCTCTGCGCGCATCGACTTCTATAACCGTCCCTTAGGGGTTAAGGAGCACTTAGACCGGAAACCGAGCAGTCAAACAAGTACGATATCAAGTACGCATAGGTTAGAAAACACAACGATGTGGACTTTAATGGGCTAGTAAGAATCCCGGGCGAGAATCACACGCATCGGAGTGAAAACCCTTGAGACCTCTAAGATGAACTACAGAAGTCCAAGAATGAATAGAAGGGGAGAATGCATGAGCATGACAGAATGATATGACTTGATTTTCTGGTCTGCATATGGCTGATTTTTCACAGTGCGTCACATAAGATTTGTGACCTTTCTCCTATGAGTTATAAGAAGGTAAGATTTTTCAAATAGCAGACTGTTGAATTGTTCCGTATTATTCTTGACGCATACGAAATATTAACCGAATAATCACATATGGTATTATACAGTACATCTGGGCTCTGACGAAGTCGGAGTCACCGAAACGTTAGGCATGAGATTTTGAGAAAGACGATATATGAACCTCGCGAAAGTTTCAGTCAAAGAAAAGGTCAGAACAGTCTGTTTAACAGCTATGAGAAAGTACTATAGCAAACTTTTTGAAAGGCTCAAGATGTTTTATTAAATTATATACAGTTTGAACGAAGTCTACAAGAACAGTCAAATGAAGTGGTATGGTTCACTTCAGCAGCATGTGACCTCAACTGATGATTACCGCAATGTCGAAGGATTTCATCAGCTGACATTCTGTGATTTTGTGAATAAACGGGTGTCGATTGTTCTAATTATGAGGATGCAAGGCTCAAACACGTGTCTAGCACTTTGTAAGTGCTATAATGAAACTCGTCAAAGGCTTAAAATATGCTGTCAGGATGCACTAATTTCAAACGAGGTCTCAAGGTAGTCGATTGAAAGTGTTGAATTAGTAAGGATAAGTAATCATTTGCTTTAGTTCGCACGAACTGTGGATAACCTCTGAATTTATGACACTGAAATAGTGCACGATGTTAAATAGTGTAACAGCAATTCAAACAATGATTGCAAGTTATTTCGAATTTGATCACTCTAGAATCCAGATAGAAACGCTCTAGGTTGGCTATTCCAAGGATGCAAGGACAATATACTTGATCATAACTCTGCAACATTCACGAAAAGAAGAAGATAAGCCTTAGCTAAATAATATGATAATAAAAACTGGGTACATGGTATTTTTACGCCACATCACAAAGTTGGATAGCAAAATTTTTGTACAAGCTGAAATATTAATAATGACAGTGAGGTAAAAGCTGCGAGCTACAAAGAGATCCAATCTACAAGGCAGGAATGACCACCTACTCTTTGGGCGATTTGAATTCTATGGAAATGGGACATAGAATATCAGGAAGGCATTGAAAATTAGAAAGCCGTGTAGCTCTTGAGACGGAATGATTTAGCAAGCGAAAGCGGTCATTTCATAGTGCCTAGGCCCGCTACAGCTGCGAAGTTCTTATTGCAAGCACATAGTTAGTCAACTTACTCTTCTTACTCTACCCTGTATCACGGGCTGCAGCACAGTAGTTAGAGGTGCACTATAATGCACATTTGATCGTCGTTGATCCCGTCTCGCTCTCCGGACTCACAAGTCCTCCGTCTATCACGAGTTGGCAGTCCGGTAGCACGCCTTCACGTGATAACAGCACTGCTACGACATGTCGCTAGCTCAATGTGAAGCGCTGTATGATCCATATATGCATTCGTTCACCTCTAATGATGAACGACGAAGCCGCATGCATGATGGGATTCGTCAGAGACTGCTCTTTATACTGCGGTTTCTTTATTCTGCTTTATGAATGCTCCTGTAAAAATGACTACTATCAGTGTTTGTTTACCGAATAATCTAAGAACAAAATGGTTCCAATGTTTATTACAAATTTTTTTTCTCACCAACGCATAGCGTCATATTCTGCAATTCTTATCACTCTGCGCAAAGATCCTGTACAAAGCAATTAGTCGTCGGTGACACGTTGACATTTTGTATATTTATCCATCACCAGTTGCTCTGTTGCATATTTTGAACTGCATCTACCTGCTTGTTCGTGTTCATTTGAGAAATGGCGATCTGAATCGCCTGAAAGAATGCATTTTGGTATAGTGAAGAATGAAAGCAGTAAAAGTCTTGGAATCGCTGTGCCCAACTTATGACAGCAACACTGCTCTTACGTACCTGTGATGGTTTTGCACAAGACATCTTGATACCGACATAAGACAAACGAAAATGCAGCAGTACAATGACGAACCTTCAATCAGTTTGCACAGAATAACATTTGAATTTCAAGCGTTATATCACCATCTACCATTCAAAAGTGTTGAAAATTTGAATAGAAAGTAGGAATCAGCAAAAATATGTAATAATTAATAAAGGCCACACGAATGAAAGGGCACTAGAGCCCGCATTTTTCATTTCGACTTTGAGATTTGGCAAAACCAATGCCACACTCACAGCATAAAATGCACTCGTAAAGTTGAAAACTCTTGACAATTAGAACGTTGCAAGAATAATTAGTGCTGTGAGCTCATCTATATTATTACATGCTGCTCGTTTCAAACGAGCTCAAACAACAGCAATAAAATATTGTGTCCAGAAGGGTCTTCAGAAAGCCTCAAAAATATTTCGTCGGATGCAAGATTTTTGCTGAAAGAGACAGAACAAATGGTCGGAGCGAACAAGAGCTCTGATATGTTCCGATGAGGAGTCGGCAAGCGATTAACAAAACCCGCAAAACTCTGCATGTGGGTCTACCTATAAGATCATACCACCGCTTGAAGCTGTCAAATAAAACGAATTTTATTTGATCATCTAATACCGATATCTGTCAGGGTGGCTGGATTCAATATCGATATCGAGTATCTGGGTCAAACTGCTGACGGTTGGTAGGTGGTAGACAGATGCGTTATAACGTAGAAAGAATGATGGCAAAAAAGCGATAGTAATGCAACAGGATAAAAAAGAATTATATTTGATTCACAAAACTATATACTCAAACCACGTTTCGCTATTGTTAGAGTAATCTAGATCCTTTCGCTCAAACTAGTCATACATATCCATAGCTAGAAATAACTGAAAGCAATGTTAGTAATAAACTTACCCATCTAACGCATGAAACAGCTCCCATAGAAAAGTACTACAGAAGAATACAGCCCAGCGATTATTAAGTAGCGGTATGATGCAGTGATAGCTAAGATTTTGAAAAATGAATAGCGCGTTTTCACACAGTGTCTGTAATGAATGTGATTTAAGTGATCTGTAAATCTCATAGGTTTAGTAGTCGAAACGGCATTGATACTCGATGGTTACTTAAGCGCTCACCTGTCTAAAGAAGCGAACTTCCAGCTGCTGTCTTTTTCGCTGAGCGATACCTGAGTAGCTATTGCCTTGATTTTGATAGCCCATTCCCTTCAATAAACAAGTATTACTGTTTTCCTCTTAAAATTTTGCAACGAAGGCACTGATTTTTTGAATCAAGGATTTCTCCTACCATCAATAAGTTCATTTCCTCATAAAATCTTTATTATTACACCATGTCGTTGCTCGTTGACCATATTGCTTGTTGATCCAAATAATAATGAAGGGATCTATCAAAATTTGAGCGTGATCTATAAGACCCTCGCAAAAAGTAAACAAAAATTTTGGAAAACGTCGCGCCTACACCAGTGCCATTCGCCAGCAGACATTACTCGGAGCGCGGCCGCCTCCGCCAACATGGCTGTTTGTCCTTCTCACCAAAGTTTACGACTGCTGTTTACTAGTTAGCTTCGTGAAAGTGGCAATCGACGTCTACGGCGCTTCGCACCTGGACTTGGCGACGCTTCGTGAACGGTCTATTAGCGTGCTTCTTCATTGACACCTCTTCACACATATGCTCCTTACCGTATTCACACACATTGCTCGTTACTGTGTCCTCATAGCCCATTGCCGTATCCCACACTGCTCATTACCGTGAGCTCATACAATGCTCATTGTCGCCCTTCTCACTATCGTTGTTATTCGCTGTTTTAACAAACTTGGCAGTTTGTAATGACTTAGTTACCCAAGTTTGAGGCCTGATATACTACAATAAAGAAATTTCCAGTATGGCGGAGCGATAAAACGAGCATTCTATACAAGCGGACCGCATAGTTAGATAATATTGGACTGTTTTCCAGGTGGTGTAACTGTACAACTTTGTAATGGGAAGAAAATCCGTGGCTCATTACACTTATGATAACACATAGAGCGATTTGTCAATAGAATGTGGCGGTTAGCAATTAATTAGAATGATAAGATACCTCTGCACGCTTCACACAATCAATCAAAAAACAACAAGTCATAGTTCAACTGTGCATTTAGTGATATGTTCACTTCATGACGTGCGTATTAGACAGGTAAACATACTGCGATGAATATTGATAGATATTCAAATACTTTTGAATTCCCATCATACGCAATTCCATTGGTTGTATCAAACAAATGAATCGATAGTAGTAGTAACTAATTGATTTATTGCTCACTCTGCGTTTCGTTCTCAGGCAGATCAATGTCGTCCCGTCGAGAAAAAGGATAGCAGTGAAAACGGTCAAACAGGTGTAAAAATCGGTATAGACGGAAATGACATAACCACATGGTGTATTAGAGAATGTCGACAGCCATTTCACCGTGTCGAAAGTGATGAAGCAACTCTCGGCTGAATAAAGATCATCATACTTAGTGCATAAATTGTCTCAAAATCTCAGTATTTGCATTTGAGTCGCTTTGATATGTCAAGCATAATTGTGTCGGTCAAACAATATGCTGTGAAATTAATTTCTTATCACTGGAATATGTCATATAAGTCAATATATTGTAGGCGAGTTGATTTTACCCTAATTTCTTACGTATTTATAAGATATTGGAAGAAATTATAAAAGTGAAAAGATTAAGTGATTGATTGGCAATTTTGAATTTGTAAGTGCTGTCATTCTGCGTACTTTATGATGCCACGAATTATGATAATTGCAAAAATTAGAAAACTCACTTCAAAAATAAGGTATTATGTGGAAGAAACCGAGCATCCACCAAATTAGAACTACTAAAGAGGTGTTTTTTACAGTTAGTACAGAGGAAGCTTGTATAGGCAATACGATGGCAGTGAGTCTGTTCAAGGCGATGGCAAGGTGTGAGTAGACACAAACATCCCAGAACAGGATAGTAAACAAGCCGAACAGCTTGCCTGTCTGTTCACCAGCTGTTTCTCTTTCGCTGAAACTGATGATTTTCATTTGTACTATTAGATGTTCTCATAAGTTTTGGCACTATTCCAAAAAAAAACCAAGTTTATTAACCAAAACTAATCATATTTACTCCCAAGATAGGCTGTCTATCAACCTGGGCATGCTTCATTATATCCTAATTTACTTCTTTGAGTCAAACACGAGGTGTCATATAAGATCTTCATTCATTCAACAGCTGACGTTTCGGCAGTTTGCCTTCTTTAGAGCCTAGAAAGGTCAAATCGCCTGTAAACCAAATTAATCAGTCAAATTAAATCATCAGCGCAAAGATTTTGGAAGCGTTTAGGATTAACACGACATCCAACCATAAACCGCAGGAAGGAATGCCTCGTTATCACTTGTGATATGAGTTAGTAAACAAGACTGTTGTTTAGATGGATGGGGTGTATTATGAGCCTATTTGATCTCCTTCCGGTGGTCTCCACTTGAATCATTCAGTGGAGCACATATAAAACCGGTGAGTAGGTAGAGAGTTGATTTTGTGCTTGGAGCAATTGAAATCTAAGTATCGTGATTTTTTCCCAAGGAGTAATGGAGGTGTTTGACTGATTGGACTGCAGACAATATGACCTTTCCGGGCTCTGAAGAAGGCGAACTGCTGAAATGTCAGGTGTTGAAATAGTAAAGAAATTATGTAACACATCGTGTTTAACTCAAAGAAGAAAATTAGGATATAATTGTTCAATCTTGATATAGTTCATCTGCGCATTTCTTGATAAACATTTCGGTGCGAGGCTTCTCTATACGAGCTTAACGATGGAACTGTCTTGGGAACAAATTCGCTTGCTACTCATTCACTAATGGCGCGTAGAGGAAAATGATAATGAATCAGCGCGCAATTACTGTAGCTTCCTGTGGACTGTTCGAGCGCGTAATCTTCCAACTTGTTCACTCTAACTTTAAACTCGGAAACACCTCTCAGTTGTTCTTTCTGTAACTCTATCACCTCCCAAAGGTTCATTAACTTGCGCGCCTCTTAACTAATATTTTCCCCTGTGAGCCATTTGTGAATGAATAGCAAGCGAAAATAATTCCACGACAGCTTCATCTTAGAGCAACTATGAGATGTATACCAAAATGCTCGCAAGAAAATGCGCAACTGAACTATATCAATTGATGCTGTTTTACTGCTTCTGATTATCAACATGGGTATTTTTCTCTTTTTTTCTGCCTAACTTATGAAAATGTTTGACTAAGTTGATGCATGTCAATGTGACTCTTTGAGGCTCTAAGGAAGGCAAGACTGCCGAAACGTTATTCACCTATGCGAACTCTATTGTACTATTTTGTAGAAAATAAAAGTGTAATAACGATCTCGTGTTTGCTGAACAAAGAAAGGGTGCAATCCGGTTAGACGGCGACAAACTTTTTGGCCGATCTCACTTTCTGGGCCGGAATTTTCTATTGGAGTGTTAGTAGTTATTCGCGAACCTGAATTTTTGACAAGAACCCTGCATAATCGGTTTTTCAAAACACTTTCTTTATAGCGCTGCAAATTCTAAGACGAAGCTATGCTTTGCACTAGAGCAATAAACACCCGATTCCGTGACTTTATTTGGTACAATTCATTTAGACGGCGACAGATTTTCAAGCCAGTCCCAAAAGGAGAGAAATTTTCCATAGGAGTGTTGGCAATTATTCGAAAGCTTAAATCTCTGGCTACAACTTTTAGTCGCCGACTCTTAAACACCCCTTTATAATGCTGTAGCATCCAGAAAAATATATTGCTTCACACTTGCCTTTCGCCTTCATTTTCACGACGCGTTACATCCCGCTGGATGCCAAAAAAGCATATTAATGTGTAGAGAAGCTTTCATAGTATTCTAGTCAATGGTTTTATTAGGAGTTTCCTTTAAAGTGAAGGAAAAATTCCCAATTGGATAACAGTATATGGTTCTCCCGCTTCGCCCTGCCCCTGCGGCGGCCGTCGCCTTGTCGAATCGCTACTAAACATTGTGCCAAAAATGTAAAACTCGATAATTTTCCGCTAGAGAGTATTTCCAGAAATTCAATCAATAATCATCAAATCAAGAAGCATTACACTATCGGGTGATTACTATTCGTCTAGAGAGAGACCTCTGTCCATCGAGATCTAAAGCATTAAGCAAAAGACCAAAGGAGATCAAAAATCCAAAACTCTTTTCAAAAAACAAGCACATTTTTGTGTTCCTCAAAGCTCGCGCTATGATTAGTACTAGCACTCTCAGGAAGGAGTTCTGTCTAAGAAAATATAAGCGAGATAAAAAAAAGCACGATTACGCATAACAGCGCCGTAATAAAATGTTTTGAAAAACCGATGTAGAGCTCTAGTCCGAAATTCAAGCTTTCGAATGATTGCTAACACTCTCATAGAAAATTCCTGTTCTGTGAAAATTTGTCGCCGTCTAAACGAATTGCACCAGGGAAAGTCGCGGATATGGATGTTTGTTGCTCTAGTGCCGAAATTTATGAGAAGACCTAATATTAAAAATATTACACTTTCTATTCATATTTGAGGCTTAAACCGCATATCTTTGCACTATCACGTGCACATACTTAAGAACAGTTTGGATGAAGCTGAAGATTTTACCATGTCTTCGCATTTCTCTTTGGATTACATCATAATTATGCAAAATGTTCAAAAACCTATTTTTTATATGCATCAATGACCCGAGTGAGTGCTGATTTGGCGATTAACTAAGGAAATCTCGCTTTTTAATTATTGGTTCAAAGATTGTGATCAGTACTAAAATTCAAGCTCGAAGTCATAAATCCCAACATTTCAAGAGTAAATTGAGACTCCATTTTTTTATCCATAGGTTCTAAAGTTCTTCGCTGTTATCGTGAACAGATGAAGAAGCGACCCCTTCCGATGAACAATAATTTTTCATTGCAGTTTTAGTATTCATTCGGAATAATGAAACTCTGGTTTCCGCGAAAAGTGCCCATTTTCAAAAACTTTTTTTTAACGCTGCATCAGGGAGAAACATCTGTGTCACACACTCACATATTTCTCGCAACACAGAATTCTTTTCTCAAATTATAAGTATCCATTCGATAGGATGAGTTCCTATGATTTCGAAATTGTGCTTACTTTCTAGAAAAGCCGCTTCACTGTAGTATAGCAAAGGATATAAAACCGAAATTTACATGCGTGCACTCTCTTTTGGCTAACCTGGCTAGTCTATGTACTTAACGGGGGGAAGGGAAACTCAGTGGATTCCATACGGCGATCGATCTATGGCGTTAGTGCGTTACACGTGCGCAGTGCATTTTTGTGGAATTACGGATTTCTCTTTTACTCTGAAAGAACTACAAATATAACGTATAACTTGATACCACAAGATTTTCTTCGAACATCAATATGTTTTTCGACCATCCAGCAAAGCATTAGTGAAGGCACGCGGCTGGTGCAAAATACAAATTTTTTTAATTGTTACTCCGTTATACAAGGAGCTTCTCACAAAAGTAGGACACAAAGGAGTAGCCTGAGGTTTAATCTTTCAGGCGATCACTAACATTTTCATGAAAGTTCGCGTTCAACGAAAGGGCTGCTTATTTATGTGTTCCGCAATATCGGATAGGCGGTGTTTTCACTTAGAATAATATTTTGGTGGTTCCTCGGCTGATGTAGGAATTCTCAAATCTTTGTTTGAAAGAAGAACGGTTTACTCAAAAGAAAATGAGAATATTTTACAATTTTTGAAACGACCTCAAGAGTGCTTTCCAAGTTTCCAAACAGGTATTTTCAAGCACCTATTTCGTTCCAAAGGAGAAAAAATGCAATTTTTTCATTCAAAAAATGTGATAAGGAAGAAGTTATGGAACAACCGTTTGGGCTAAGATCATGTCACAAGATCTCATAGCCTGCATTTGTCGCAACCGATTTGAATTTCTTAAACTAAAATTCGAAGCATTCACATGAATGTAATAGGTGAAATCCAGAAAATAAAGATGAGTAGAACACCAGTGTTTGCAATGCTGTGTGATAAGCATAGCAGACCGAACGAGCTGTGAAGTGCCGGATTGCATCGCATTGTTAGCATAGCGGTGCTGTTCGAGATTAACCCAAACACTGCTACCTGGAAATTCTTACTGTTTAGCCACTTGGAATCCATTGTATTCAACCACTTTTGGTGATGATATGATGTCAGAAACGTATATTCAATAACGTTCACTGATATGCACAACTTTGAGCATTATATGGGAATCGAGTAAGCAAGATATGGATGCTCTCTTTGCTGAAAATATATGTGTAGAAAAGTTTTCAATGAAATGCCATTACTTCACGATGAAAATGATCTTTTAGAACCATCTGAATTCGTCTCCCCGCATCCATTGTGCAGGTTGGACTCCGCTTTCTCACAAGATTCGCCGCCTTTCTCACTGAGCACGACGCCGCCGTTACAATAACTAAAAAGATTTGATGTCGCGCGGTGTGGGGCGAAACATCCCACACGGTCCTCAGAGTGTTAAACTTTGACTGAATATGTGAACTTATGAATAAACCTTACATATGACTTGTTCTGCTGATCGAGCCCAGAGATGTAACAATTTCTTAATGGTAAGAAGGCAACAGTATCAATTACATACCAAAATATCAATAACCCAAAATATACAGTTATTACAGCAATTGCACTTTTCAGCACTTTAGCACATTATTTGATCCGTCATCACAGTTTTTTTTCACTGTGCGCATCCCACCCATTAGTTCTAGCAATCAATTCGTTTTTCATCATCTTCTTGAACGGCGTAGAATACTGGTTGAGCGAGCCTGCTTGCAATCTCGAGGACAGCCCTGCTGTGGTGTTCTACAAGACGTTGTTGCTGACTGCCGGAGAAAAGTGGGGGGCGGGAGCGAAGGGGGAACGGCGGCCCGGCTCCATGAACGCCGTGACCAACATCAAAACCACTCGGCTACGGCATCCTCCATTACAGCAGTAACAGCACACCAGCAACCATATATCATCGGCGTGATAAAACCATATTTACACATGGAATACAATAAACTAATGAGCGAACCGTAACACGTTAACAAAGAAAATTTCACGACCAACCGGAGAATAACGGCGAGGGCACTCTTGCTGAGCAACACGAATGTCAAATCCCTCCACTGTTATCTGTCTTCTTTCAAGTCCTCTCAATGATCGGCATATGCCGTTTGACAGAATAGGCAAGCCGGATAGGTTTTTTGAGCGTGATATGACTGAGTTGCGAGGGTCAATCAATGCATGCCGTACTTTTGATGTTACATAATGGGTTGGATGAGATGTGGTATGACACGGCCTGATCAGATAGAAAGATTTGTGTTGAATGATACCAAGCGCCAACTTGTCAACACATTTGCATTGTCTACATTTAGTGCGGATCATAGTGCGTTTAGCTTCTAATCCGTTTCTTTCGTTTTTTCTTACACGTCGTAATATACTGGTTAAGCTGGTCTCCTTACTATTGCAGGATTGTGGCGTTTCATAGAGCGTTCGTGGTTAACTTCCGTAGAGTGTTGAGAACAGGGATCAGCGCACGTGCGCCGCGAAAGCATTAGAACCACTCGACCACGTCTTTTCCGGTCTACACTTACAAGACAAAAATAATATAAACAACATGCCCAACCAAGTGATTTTATTTAATAGTTTAGAGTAAGTGGATGTATAAATTTGGAATGGACTAGTTAGAAGCTTAGTATCTAGTTTGTTAATACAAGTTTAAATGATCAGCATAAAGCTCACCACGGCCATAATTACAGACACGGCAATGTTCTCCATGTGGGCATACAATGGTGCGTTTGATCGAGCTGAAATCTGAAAAATGATCGAGTTTTCATTAATGAAAATGCAAAGCGGAGTACAGTACAATATAAAACGCAATACTAACAGAGGTTATTGTCACGCTTACAGCCGTCTGTGTGAAGAAGAGTTTTGCAAGTGGTTAGGTCCAGAGATTCTGTATTCCATTAATATCAGTTCGAAAAGGCCTTCAAATGTTCATTACCTCATTGTGTCTAAGGAGGTATGCTATTGGGTGTGAGATTTACGGTGTGCACAAAGAAATTCCTTATTGCAATAGGATTTTTCGAAGACAGGAGTGTAACATTCATTTTGCGTACAGTAAAGTCTATGCCATCATGTCAAAAGAGGCCATTAGGTCATTATGAAACATAACATATGAGTGTTTCGTACAGTGAGCCCGAGTTTTCATGTGTCCTTTGGCCGAGTGGGACTCATTGAGCAGCTATGTCTACCACTTTATCACTTTATTTTGATCCGTCTTTGAGTGAAATCTTATTCGTTTTGGAGGATCCCAACGCTTCTAGCATTTAATTCGTTTTTTCGTCTACTTCCTGAACGCTGTACAATGCTGGCTGAGCGCGTGGCCTTGCAATCTTGAGGAAATCGTGGCTGTGCCGTCCCAAACGTCACTCGTTGCTCACTGCCGAAGAGTGGAAGAAGAAAATCGGCCCCGTGCGCGCCGCGACGAGCATCAGAACCATATTTTACGATCACCGGTATCACCTGTCGACTCGTTGATCGTTGAGTGACTCGACCGGATTCCAGCAACACTTCCATTTTTCTTATCGTGTGCAAGAGTAGCCCCGTGAGTCCCCTCCTCTAGGACATTCGCTGAGCATCATATCTTTCTTTTATACCTTTCATGAAAAAATCGGACCAACGGTCGGTGGTTTTGAAGCGCATGACGTGTTCGGTCCACCTTATTTTTCATGTTATGCCCTATAATATAATCCTTTCTCTCATATCGATATGCGAGATACGGGATACTCCCAGCATCGAGCTCTCGACTACGCGTTCAATAACGACACGCGATCGTTCATCCTGCTTACGCAGAGACCACGTTTCTGCTGTATGTTAGAGTATCGTCGAACAGAAAAGGCGGGCACGAAGTCGGATGTACTTTGTCCTCTTCATACATCTTCGATGCTCTCAACTTTCCCCAAGCCGCTCGTTTCCTTCTGCTCAACTCTGGAGCAAGGTCGTTCATCATGTTGATTCCCAACCTAAACGGACGAAACTGGAGCATTGAGCAATTCTCGCGCCGTTGAGCGTGAATGGAACATTCGAAACCCATCCGTTCCTCATGAACATCGTTTTTGTTAGATTTAGTTAGAGATCAGTCTTTCTGTAGGCGTTGTCGGGATCAGTCACCACTCGTTCCGCTTGGCTGATGTTTGGTGTTATGAGAACGATATCGTCAGCAAAGCGAAGATGGTTTAATTGTCAACCGTCAATTTTCACTTCCATATTATCCCATTCTAATGTTCGCATAACGTTTTGGAGTATGTCAGTGAATAATTTTGGTGAGATTGTGTCACCTTGTTAAATTCCTCTTCTTACGGCGATGGTGATGTTGTTGTAGATAGGCGATATTTTTGTAGTGAAATATTAATATAGCTCACGAAGGGTCATTATGTGTCGAGACAGGGCCTCCATAACCGCTTCTGATTCCACCGAATTAAAGGCTTTTTTCAAATCGATGAAAGCGGGACAGAGCGGTATCTTGTGCTCTCGAAAAACTTTATTAAGTCCCGTAATCGTATGAATGTGGTCTATTGTGATAAATCCTTTTCGGAGTCTGCTTGTTCGCATGACTGCCCTTCGCCAGTGCTCTGTCAGTCCTGATTCAAAAATGACTCGAAAGAAGAGTTTATAGACGACGGACAGAGAGCAAATTGGGCGATAATGCATAAGTTATTCGCCCTTTTTGAACAACAACACGGCCTTGCTGATTTTCCGTTGGATGGGAACCTTGCATTCTGACAGGTAGCGAGTGGGCAGCCGAGCCAGGGTGATGATGAGAACCAGCGGCAGGTTTTTCAGTGTTTTGGTCTTATCCTGTTTCGATCGGGTATTGTTCTGTTCTTCACCGACGATATAGCATGTTGGATTTCGGAAGGGAGGACCGGAGGAACAACAGATTCATCTTCTTCCAAGTTATATGGCGGTAAAAGGACATGGTCTAGCGAAGAGATCCGAGTAGCAGTGACGAATGATTTTTTCCATCGCCCTTCTGGAAGCTATGAGTGTCCCCATCAGGGCATCAGAGTGCAATCATGGTCTTATAATTGGCGAAGTCCTCAATGGGCTTTGCAAATGCTCTTCCCAGCTTTTGCAGTTTCTGTCATAACTGCTGCTCTTCTCCCTTTGAGTTTCTTTTATAATAGTATGATATATATCTTATTTATTATTTTTTTTATTTATTATCTATTTATTTATATTATCTTCTTAAGTCTTCTTTATCGCTCTTGCAGCGTATCGCAAGTTCGGACGTAAGGTTTCGCTTGCCTGTAGGTCGCGCGATTTCACGTTGGCGTATCAGCTTGAGCGCCTGCAGGGACAAACGCCTCTTCGTGACCTTGGGACTTTTGACTTTCATACGCAACGTGGATATTAACGACCAATCGTATTCTTCTTTGATGTTGTCGTCAACGGTTTCCTCCCAAGAGCCGACTAATGACTTGAATACACCCCAGTTTATGGTAGTTCTGGGACTTCGTTGTTTGAATTTAGCGGCTTTCTCTCCTCTCTCGAAAATCGGAACGTGGCGCGAAGGAGGCGATGGTCTGATCTCGTGTAGAACTTAGAAACAACAGCGACATCGGTCAGGCAATACGTTCGTCTTGCTAAGATTTGTTTTTTTTTTGTTATGGTACTTTTCACTGGGAGACTCCCACGTCCATCCATGAGAGTGAAGCTTTTGAAATTGTGAGTTACCATGGATAGTTTGGATCGTCATGATAAACTCAGACAGCCTCTCAATGTCTTCATTCCATTCTAGCCCGTGGGTCACATTGTGAAGTATTTCCGAAGTTCTTCTAGGTTCAATTATCGCGTTAAAATCTCTAACAATGGTCTTGCAGAAGGTATGGTCTTCTATAAAGAATTTTTCGAAGTCCATACAAAACGGTTGAACTTCGTTTCGTTATAGCTTGATGTTGGTGCGCAACCAACGAATATGATCAAAGCCGGCATTTTCAACCGTAATTGTTCAACCGTAATTTTACGATAGAAACTTATACTTGCTTTGCGGGAGGCTATATGGTGTGGGGATGGCGAAGTAACGGAGCGAAAATTGATCAGTCTCTCGAAAAGCAAGTTGACCGTTTGTGTTGATAACTTTGAGATTGTTGAATATTTGGTTCACCAGATACAATAAGCTCAGCCTTGACACTAGCAAGTTTTATGGTAGAGCACGAGTAGTAAGGTTATTTAGCTCTATTCAAATATGGCACAGTAGGCAAAGCGGATATCGGGAGAGAGGATGTCGAGTCTGGCAAAGCAGCGCTTGAACGCTGACGGTACTGGGGGAGGTGGGGAGGCAAAGTGGCAGGGAATTTTCGCTATTTTCTTATTTTTCCATGAGATGCCGTGGTTGTACTAACACTGTTCATAAAAATGGTACAGATCCGCGATTGTTAAAAGTGAAGCACAGAAGAGCGTTTGGTTGAAAATGGAACGAAGGAAAAGAACGTCAATCAGCTCAGATCGGCAGACAGACGTAACCATCTGCTTACACATTGTAGAATTACAGAATGTTTGACAGCTCATAGAGTTCTATTCTGCAACATCTGGGAACGCTTTAGCTCGACCACTCTTGAAACTGCAATAAGATAAAACTCAAGCGACACTTTACGACAAAAATAGGGTATAAATCCTCGGGTTACAATAAGTTTATGTTGAGAAAAGAGCTGTTGCGATAGCGTCGCTCTTGGTGTGTGTTGCAAGAGCCTTCGGTAAGGATAAAACGAGGGTTGAACTCCCGCCTGAGGTTCAGTTTTGCGTACTACTCAGTTTCTATAGATGGAAATTACAGAAAGCAAAATTTGAAGACTTTTGAAATTGTAATTAAGAGAAGATGACTTTGAAGGAAGAACTGTTGGAATCTTTACAATGAATTGCGATGAAGAGTTGGGTAATCTAAATGAATAATTATCGAAGAAATGTAAAACCGTCAAAACCTTCACACACAACAACACTGGATTGATGATCAGTGAAGTGGTTAACAAAAGAGGCGGTGATGAAATTATTGTGTAGGAACTTATACTGAGCTTGAAAAGAAAGTTCTGGGGCACATCAGTAAACATAGATAACGCTTATAAAGCATAGGGTAACTCTCATGCATATCATCGCATGATGCACTTTCTCATGTGGGACTTTTCCACCAGAGACCTAGATATTATTCGTCTTTATTTTCACTTTGTTACCTACCTCCGCCATGTCCAACGATACAATCGACGTTCATGGTTTATTACGTCACTATTTGAGAAAAGGTCTCTCACAGCGAGCTACAGTCGATGAAAGCAGCGAAGTTGAAGAAGAAGTCAAAACAAGCAAATCTGTTGCTGGACCCTAGCCTCAAGACTTTGGTGTAGGAGATCTTACCCTCGAATGCAAGCTTCGTTCAGGACGTCCAACAAAGCTGAATAACGAAGATCTGATTGCTGCTACGGAAGATGAGCCGCTGTCAAGTGCACGCAAATTGGCAACTCAGCTTGATGCTTCTCATACAACTGTGCTGACTCATCTCTACCAGCTCAACTTTGCTCATAAGAAGCTTCGACAAGATCCGCGCAAACTCACTGAAGCACAGCTCCGATTTGATGAAGTTAAGAAAGCATCTTAAGTGTTCTTTGATTCAAGGATAAAGAAATGGTGCTTCGATCAGATCCGAAATCCGGCGACCGATGGCAGAAAGTCGTAAAAAACGATGGCCTTCATCTTGAAGAATAGTTATTATTGTTTTTGCGCGAAGTTCATGCATAAGTTTTTAATTTCCTCAAGTGCCCCAGAACTTTCTTTCCAACTTGATAGTAAGCATCTTTTCGAATCCATTCAAAATTGCCTGAGGCGCTGACTGATAAACACGTTATCTGAGACCCTGCTAATACTGTATGATTTTGCGGCGCTCTAGTATATTTTCCAAACATCAAAGCTGTTATTGCTCTCCAATAATTTTGTTGATTTAACGTACATGACCCACGTTTCTTATTTGCAGCAAGTCACATTGCCACTTTTGTCCAAAGAGCACCGAGTGCTCTTCCGAAATACAGATGTCAGGCACCACATTGTCACAACGAGGCGCATAATGATCCCATTTCCTTACTGCACTCAAAACTAACAACTCGTAATAATTAGGGGAAAAAAGCATCCGATATGTGGAAACGAATGGAACAATTAGCCCGCAAACTTGCTGTAAATTAATGTCGACTGAACCGATCACAACTTCCCACCTATCTAATAGGCATGTTATTCAGGTTGTTATACAAAATAATTGAGAAGATTGGTCTTGGGGGAAATAATAAAGCATATTCTATGGTATTAACATAATTTGGAGTCGCTACATACTATTAGATGGTAAGTTATTTGACTGAGATATATTTAGCAAGATTTTTCTTTGAACTCTGAAAATCTTGCCACGACAGAATATAAGTCATAACAATTCAAGCATTCCGAATAGACTGCCGAAATTCGAATATGGACCGTAAGGAGGAGTCCTCTGGTGAACACGTTTGTCATAATCTATGCAGCGGTCCATGCGGCTCCCCATCATGCAATAACGAAACACTTAAGAAGAAAGAAGCGGTGAATGTTCAGAAGAAAATGTTCGCTATGATAGCAAAAAAAAGTTCTTGGGGCTGATGCTTCAAAAGAGTAAGAGTAAGTAAGCTTTACTGTGCAGATTGTTTGTTAGTTTGAGCATTCCAGCTTTTGACGAATTAGAAACTACAAAAAATGACATTAGTGTCTTATTAGATAGATTTTTCTGCTAACAATCTCACCCCGGATTTTTCAGAAAAGCAGCAGTGTATTATAATAGCCGAGCAAGTTTAATATTAGCCTAATTTTCCGGACGCGCCCATTTGATCAATAATAACTCTTTGTTAACGAGAAGAATTAAAGTGTTTATGAGCATGCTAGAATTTTAGGCATCGATTTGCCTCTGTAGGTGCCTATTATATGTACTATACCATATGTTACTATGATTTGTCATACAATAATGTTGCTGTTAACTTTGAAAGTCTTATGTAACTTGCGCGTATTTGTTTCAGTATTTTTTATTCACACACATGTCTTATAAAAGCTATAATTTACTGCAGCAATTAGCATCGAAAGAAAATTCTATTACTGCCCAAAGAAATTGTTGAGTGATATGCATCATTTGACCCCAGTCGGGAGTTGAACCCGCGTTTTATCCACACCGAGAACGCGTGCTATTAATAAGTCTCCGGTATGGGTGAAACGCGGCAATTTCCGGCTAGTGTCGAATGATTTACATATCACTGCAACACCTGCGGATGTATAATTGGAAACATCACAGTAGTGCTAAAAACGGTAAGACATGGAATGTTTATTGATTATTGTCGTTAAAATTTATAGCCAATCAGCTCTCTCGAAAGACGATTTCCTTGTGTACTATTGCAAATACAGAATGGAATTCTCATCAATCATCGTTTAACATATCATGCGTCGTAGCAAACGATCAGTTGACAAGAAGATTTATACAAAAACCCTTTGCTGAGCAAAACAATTCATCGGAAAGAAATACCTCTTTGGAGAGTACATACGAATTACTGCGTTCCTGTTCAGAATGACCTCCATACAGATTGTGTGTCAAAAAGGTGTTTATAGAAAGTCCGTCTCAGAAATAATTTACACCAACAAAGCAAGGTCTTGTTAATTCTTCCTTTCTATTCGAACGAAATAATTATAGCTATAAAACGTTGTTTGAAGGGGCAGGCTTAAAAAATCGGTAACACTTATTGAAATACTACCAAATGCTCTTAGGAGTCAACTATTTCGAAGAAAACTGACTGTAGCGTTGAATAATCATCTACATTATTGAGATTTCTAGCTGATCACTTTGAGATGTTACAAAAGCCTAGATTTCCTCAAATTAGCGTCGCTGCTGCCCAGAGAACCTAATTGTTTTAACTCACACGCCAACACACTTCGCATTTGCAAAAGGTCACAATCATATTTTTGTCTAAAGAGCACCGATGATTCTTTCATAGACTAGATGCAAGGCACAAATTGGCACAGTGTAACGTCTTATGGTCTCATCTCCTTATAACATCAAATGCCAACGACTTATGAAAATTAGTGAAAAACAGCCGATATGTGAAAACGAAATGGGGCAATTAGCCTGCAAATTTGCTGCGAATCAGCCCTCACTAGTCAACAACTTTTCAGTTACATATTAGATATGTTATTCAGGCTATTTGTAGAAATTAAAAGCAAAAGTAAATTCGAAGATAAATACTGAATTATATATGATGGTATTAACACAATTCAGCCTCGTTTTGAACTATTAGATGTGAAATCAATCGCCAGCATTATATAATACTATTTGAAAACAACTTTGTGTAAGTACTAAAATGTTTCTGCAAAAGAATATAAGCCATAACATAAAATATTTGAAGATAGTCAATCGAAATCCAGAAATGTAATAGGCTGGGGAACAAAGTTCTGAGAAAAGGCTCGTAAACCATTTACTTATGCACCTATTATATCTCGAACAAGCAAAGCTAAGGTATAAATTATATAGTAATATTATATATACTAATAATATATAATATTATATATAACTAATATATAATATTATATATAACTAATATATATAATATTATATATATTTACTATATATAATATATAACTAATATATAATATTATATATATGACTATCATATAATATATATATATATAATATTATATCATGTATAACTAATATATATAACATAATATAAACTAATAAGAATAATATAATAAGCTTCGCCTCAAGCCAGATTGATGCGTTCACTTGCCACCGATGCATTTGAACCCAACAGCCATTCGCGCACCATCAACAAATTAATTTGTTCGCTCGTTAACTCCAT
The DNA here is from genome assembly GCA_019055375.1 of Parelaphostrongylus tenuis. Classification (NCBI taxonomy): domain Eukaryota; kingdom Metazoa; phylum Nematoda; class Chromadorea; order Rhabditida; family Metastrongylidae; genus Parelaphostrongylus; species Parelaphostrongylus tenuis. Next base: position 52,212 of record JAHQIW010000361.1, read on the forward strand.
CTTGAAATAAGTAGATAAATCATATACAAAAGAACGCGGAAAAGGCAGGGCTTTCAAATGAGCCCAAAAACACAAAAAATAGCTAACACCCACAAAGTTACAAGCATTTTCTCAAAACTTTTTCCCCAACCTATTACCTCAAGGAGGAAAGTCATGTAAACATGCGTGATTTCGCATTATGTCTCAATACGCTTTTTTGACTTGAGCCGACTATTGACACTGTGTACGGATCTGCGCGACTGCTCTTTGTCAAGTAACTGTAATGTTCAGAAAGGCACAAGCTGGTGCACATTCAAACGGAAGCAATTGAAATGTAAACGCTGAGAAAAGTTTTTGTATTCTATCAATGAGCATTGATTGAGTAGGAATGCTTGCTGTCATGAGTTCACCTTTCCAGATTTCTGGATAAGACACAATAGAAAAGGGGAGAGTTAATAATGTACTCAGAAAACATTTTTTGTCTCGTAATCTCGTGTCAGCTCATTGAGAAAATAGTGAGGTGTTGATCAATGGCGAAGTTAACACTTTCGCGGCACGCCATATTTTCGTGTCGTGCCCAGCTGACGAAGCCTATTATCGTGCATTGCGGAATTGCTGAAATTGACAGCAATGCATGAATTGACGCATGCATTCGATAAGAAGAATCAAAATATTGTACACGCTAGATTTATGCGATTGCTTCTCTCTAGCGCTTTAGAGTATGAATGGCATGTAATAATATCATATCTTACGACGAATCATCGTGCAAGAACATCGCTGTCATCTTCTGGAAGCGTTTTGGAGCTTATGCAAATTACCACAGTATTTTCATGCACATATATATATCTCTCTTAGGAAAGTTACAATCTACTACAGCATTTAGAAATGGAGAAATAGTACATGAGCGTTCAGATAAAAGTGTTGGGTAATATGCAAAGTGGTCGACTTCAATAGAGAGCAAACACGCGTGTATATACTAGCGATAAATTATGACGTAGACGTTAAAAAATCATGGACTGTGAGAACGTTCAAAAAAGTTTTTTCTTGCACATTTCAACCTTTGCAAGGTAGATTTTTCATTAGCCAATATTACAGACATTTTCGTTCCAGCTGTCAACTGCTTGAAGAAAGTATAAGAAAAATTCTTTGGAGAACAGAACAATTCATCGAAAACAGTGAGCTCTGTGGAAGTCATACGAAATACTCTATCCCAATCAGAAAGACCTTCCTATAGATTATGCTGCCGAGATTCGTTTATAGAGAATTGGCCCTAGGGATAACTTGCAGCACGATGCAGGACTTATTGTTTCACATAACGAAATAACTGACTGTGGCACTTACATCACCAGCAGTTATGCGAATCTCCGTTCAATTGTGTGTATTTGTTGACGGCAGCAGTAACTTCTTTGATCATCAGCAGAACAGCTACACTAGTAACTTAGCTATTTATCACAGAAAGATTGAAAAATATGATTATAATTCTCTAAAAGACTAATACTTATAGAGTAAATGTTGAACTTCCGCCAATAGCAATAATAAAAATATCTGTTATAATTTGAAATTGCATATTTTGCCGCATTTGTTGAAAGGTACCGTTAGCTAACCCATCTTTAGATACGTAGATTCTAATGAATGCCTGCAATTTCAAGCCTACTTCCCATAAATTCTAAAGCAACGAAAGTTATAAGCAAATGTAAACATGATAAAGGCTGAGAATATGATTATGAATGGCAACTTTTAGAATAAAATTTAGAATTAGTTCCTGAATCGAATTAATAGCAGACTGGATGACTATGATCTTCAATGTGTTCTATTAGCTTCATCCATTTGCTATTTCTCGAAGACACTAAAGCTCATTATTCAAGAAGACGAATGGTTAATTGAGACAATCGAGCTCTGAAACCGCGAAATACCAATAACGCCGAAAATACAAGAGACTTAAACAGTCCCATCAAACCAATCTTAAGCCCACTTAGTATGAAAGCTGGTCGTCGAGCTTGTGAGGAAGGCGAAGACACTGAGATGCTAGTCGTAGTGAACTCATCATAACAACATCATGTAGGATTAGCAATCGGATGTATTAGCCGTCATCCCATTGCTCGTCGATGTCTCAAGCGTACGTCAGCAAACTTACAGTAGTGTAATCATGTGTAGAAGCAGTTGATTGAGACTTGATAGCATTAGGAACTCGTAAACGTCGCTCTACTACTCAGTAATTCTGAGATTAGGTATCGAGCAATGGCTTGTCAGACTGAGTAGTGCGCTTCTGCCAGTCTAAGAAATCTATCCACCAATGGCTTTTGTCCACCACTTTCCGTTAAACGTAACGCATCCTGCGCTCCTAATTTCTGATGACTAGGTGTGTATAAAGCCGTCCTCGGTTTTCGACCGTTGAGGCGGGCCAAAACTGAACATCATTCTCCTCAATTGCGATTTCTGCACGACAGAGGATACAGTAAGGTCGAAACACGTGTGTCGGGCTATACAAGAGCCCATTACCACGCCACATGACATGTTGGCTCAAATAGTAATCAACTGATTTTTTGCCACTAGTCTAAGCAAAAGATGAAATAGTTGGAATTGATCTCATTATATCATATCTTTCATTCCGAGTGTTTTCTCAAGACCACTGCCCAAATTTCAATATGCCTGATAATCATTATTTGAGCCACGCCTCGGTGGTCTGTCAATGAGGGCTGACTAATAGACCCCGATACACGTGTTTCGATCTTGTGATCTCGTCGGTCGGGCAGTTACCCTTTCTCGTCTTTTGCTAATCTCTGTCGGTGCTCCAGTCCCCACACTGCCAGACTGACGAGATCGCAAGATCGAAACACGTGTATCGATCTCATTAGCTGAGCAGAAACTTCTCATAACAGTGCTAGTAATCATTCGAAATCCAGAATTCTGACAGAACCAGACATCGTGGATTTTCAAAAGACCCTTTTATAAGGCCATAGCATCCAGAATAAAACTATGTTTTACAACCTTTACGCGCTTTCTTTTTATCACGCGTGAAAGTTGCTGAAAGCACGAAAAGCAAATGATCGTATAGAGAGCTAATGTAGTGCCTGATTCAATCGTTTTATCTGGAGTTTCTTTCAAAGGGGAAAAAATTTCTAATTGAATAACAAGTCCCACCTCACAAATCAACACTACGCTTACGATCAAGTGGCCCGCCCCGCCACCTCATGTTCTGGTCGGTAAACAAATCGCCGAATATGGAAAAACTCGTTCTTATTTTCTCTGCTAACGATATTTCCAGTGAACAAGCACAGCGTTGATCATAAAACTTACGCTATCGAATGATTACTAGCAGTTTATAGAAAAAACCAATTTGGCGAGGTGTAAAGCACAAATTTTTTTTTATTACAGCGCTATCATAGAAAATTTTCCAAAAAGCAAGCACATTTTTGAGTTCTCCAAAATTTGTTCTATCGAATGGGAACTAGCACTCTAAGAAAGGACGGAGAAAATTCATTTCGCATCTTGCAGCGTTATAAAAGAGTGTTTTGAGAAACCGGAGACTTGGTGCTCTAATCAAAAATCTGAGCTTATCGAATTATTTTCAGTACTCCTATCAAAAGTTCATGCCCAGCGAATGAATTTGGTTTTACGTTTGCCGTCCTATGACATATAAGTTCCTCTTTGTGCTATAACAAGATAGCGATTCATTGAGAAATCTTGTATTCGCGAATTTGAAGTGTCTGAGTTGTTGAGTTTTAATCAGAGTCAGTACTGTGGGTAAATTTTACATTGTACGCTCATGAGAAAAGATTAAGCAGTAAACAAAAGTTGAAGTATTTACTTTATATTTTGTAGACATATGAGTTATTGAAAAATACGTTGGTAGAAAATCGTTGAGTATACTTTGTATAAATGAATTACTTTGCCTTAATCCGCTTATTGACTTTATTAATTGACTCGGTCTTAAAATATGTTTACCTAATCAGATTCGACAACTATACTTCCCTCATTTCTACATGTTTGTTAATGAAATCTACTTATACATTTTCTTTTATACCGAGAAGAAGAGAAAATTTGGCAGCATAAACGGATTTTCTACAAAACGCGCCCAGTTGTCAATAAAGGAGTTTTAGTCGCTGTGATGCGACTTATTCAATGATGGTGATTTCATCGGTAGCCGACCTTAAAAAAATCCTACTTGTAAAGCAGTTTTTGTAAGTGGAATCCATTACATATGTAGTAATTGTGGAACCATACATTACAAGTTAAGATGGTTGTAACTTAGCATAATTGATAAGAGGAAAATTCCACTGTAAAAAGCTTTCAGCGAGTACGGACCTCAGTAAAAAGCTTCGAAAGTGCTTAAAAGACTCAGAATGAGTGATATATGATGTTTCAATGTTTATACAAGGACGGCGATCTATTGAGCGCGGATGGATATAATCCATGTTAAGCTGCTGTCCACTTGCTGATGCACAGTGCAACAAGGTGACCTTCAAACATTTTTGCTCGCTGCCGAAAACGATGTAAGGAATAGAGTTCAGCTCTCAGGAGTAGAGATTAGCTCAGTCAATATCTGGATAAGCAAACTATTGAACTTTGTGTGTGCGCTGCGTGTGCTTTGAGTAAAGAAGTAAGAATCCTTGAAACTAGCCGATGCAACTTCAATTGTCCTGGTTTTATGTGCACTTTATCCACATTTTCAAAACGTGAATCGCATGTCGAGTTTATCAGAAGAAAATGAATTTATTGCGTTGTTAACCAGTAATACTGATGATAATCGTTTCTTTCATATAACTTTTTCAGCTTAAGACTTCACATATGATAGTAAGAGTCATCAGTTGACAGTGAGACACTAAAATAATTTTTATCTTGTGTAAGATAAATTGTAGACTACAATCAAGAAACAATCATTGGCACGGTGTGGGGTTTTCATCAATTTTCACTTTTTCTGGTATCGTAATGCCTCCAACAAAAGCACTGATACTTTCTTAGTACTTTGAAGGGATTTCTGGGTACTTTTTGGAAATATGATGACGCATTGCCAAAGATCATACGAAATGCCTTGTGTGTTTTAGACAGATATATCCACACCAACTCTTTAAGCACCTCTAAGTCATAAAGTCAGACATAGCTATTTTTTTCTTTCTGTCCTCTTTCGCAATCTAGCTCTTCCGACTGTTGTGCGTTTATTTCAACCTTTAAAGCATAAAATTTCTAAGCATGCAAGTGGTCTGTTATGGCCGCTTATACAGTGCAATAGACGTGTTTCGGCGTTGCGGCCTCGTCAGTTGCACGGTGCCTTTCGTCTGCGCCATTTCCTTTCTGGGGGAACTCTTTAATGTGGAGGAGTCGGCGACGAACGTTTTTCACGGCGCCGATAAGTGATAATTAACCGAAGAGGCAGTGTTTTACACTTGATTGCTCTTGCCTAATATCGTCAAGTATATCATAGCTTTTGTTTCGAGTGATATGATACAATGGAAATTCATTTATTTGACCGCCTCTTAAGGTGGTATGATCTTACAATAAACCAATAATACACAGTGGTGTACAAGTACATTTGCGTCAGCCGGTGTTCGAACCCAGATCTCACTCTTTCAGGGAGCGCGTGCTAAACCGTTGCACCACAGACGCTCGTTTTGCACAGCGCTCTTTCTACACTACAACCGTTATCTATCAACAGCCAACCGACTACGGTCTGGCGTAGGCAGTCACCTATAGCCTGAAAAAGAGGTGTGGAAAAAGGGCGTTGGTAAAGCAACGGTTCAGCACGCTCTCCTGAAAAAGAGTGAAATTTGGATTCGAATCCCGGCTGACGTAAGTGTTTTGCACACCACTCTACATTATTAATATGATCGCATTATTGGTATGATACATTTAACTATACCAGTTAAGAGCAATAGGGTGTAAGACACTGCCCGTTCGGTGTTGTTATCACTTGTCAGCTCGTGTAAAACGTTCCTCGTTGACTCCTCTATGGAAGAGGATCCTATCCCAAAAGGGAATGACTCAAACGAAAGGTATCGTGCAACTGACGAGATTGCAAGGCCGAAACACGTGTATTACACTGTATAAGTGGTCATAACAGATCACATGCATAGCCTGAGAGGAAAGGTATGATATATTATGTCTTAATAAAAAATCGCCGCGTTTTCCAGATGGCAAGCTTCTCGCTCCCTCCGTTGCATGTTCGCACAGAGAACATTGCAGTAGCAGCGATAATGGCTGTGGTGAGTCAAATTCTGTTCTTCTAGAAATTTATGAAAGTAAAAAGTTCCACGGAAATTCTGCTATATTGCTGATTTTTGCGATTCATTACCGTCATCCGGAAAGAAATGAAAAACTGATCCCATTCGCTGAACAAAATTTTCATAGGAGTGCTAGTAGTCATTCGAAAGCTTAAATCGCTGGTTACAGCTACACATGGGCGTTCTTGGTCCTTTTATAACGCTCTCACTTCAAAATTAATTCAATTTCACGCCTGCCGCACATCATCATTTTTACCACGCGTATAACTAACTAAAAGAGTGCATGTGGTGCAGTGGTTAGAGTGCATCGCACACGAGGTCAATGGTGCGATCTCGCGCTTCTTTCTTGGTCGATAAATTGGTAATAGACACGTCTTAGACTTGTCTGGGAGGACAAGCAGCACTAACTCGGTACAGTGGGAGGTTACCGCAATCCAATGTAAAGGCCATTCATTCAATCACCTTGAACGAAGTTAAAAGATGAATGCATGCCGCATCCTTCAGAGAATGATTCACGCCGAGAGCTTTATCATTTTATAACTCGCTGGAAGCGAAAAGCCTTTGAACGTGTAGAGAAGGTCACGTAGTGTTTGAGACGCTCGCTTTAAATAACGTTTTCTTTTGAAGCGGAGAAAAAATTGCCGATCAAAAACACGTTGCACCACACAAGTCGAACTTGTTAGGGCATCGATCAATCGCCTCGACCCCTGGCCAATAGATGGGCTGATCACCTGTATCACCTGTCGTCCCGTTGATCGTCGAGTGACTCGAGCGGGTACCAGCAACTCTTCCATTTTTCCCTATCGCGTGCAAGAGTAGCCCAGTGGGTCCTCCTTGCTCTAGGAATTCGCTGAGCATCATATCTTTCTTCCATCGCTTTCGTGAAGAAATCGGACCAACGGGTCAGTGGTCTTCCTTTAGAGCGCTTGACGTCCCGAGGAATCCAGTCGGTAACGGCTCTCGTCCATCGGTTGTCGTTGAAGCGCATCACGTGTCCGGCCCACCTTATTTTCGATATCCTGGCATGTAGAACGGCGTCTCTGATTTTCGATCGTTGACGTAGGTCGGAAGTTCGGATCCTTTGTCTCATTTGCGAAATACGAGATACTCCTAGCATCGACCTTTCGACTGCGCGTTCGATAACGGCAAGTGATCTTTCATCCTGCTTACGTAGCGACCAGGTTTCTGCTGCATACGTTAAGGCGGGATAATTGTCGAGTCGAAAAGGTGGGCACGGAGTCGGATGTTCTTTGTCCTCTTCACTACATCTTCGATGCTCTTAAACGTTCCCCAAGCCGCTCGTTTCCTCCTGCTCAACTCTGGGGCTAGGTCGTTCATCATGTTGATTTCACGACCTAAATAGATGTAACTGGAGCATTCGGAAATTGTCGTTCCGTTGAGCGTGAATGGGGCATTAGAAACCCATCCGTTCCTCATGAACATTGTTTTCGTTAGATTCAGTTGAAGACCGATCTTTCCACAGGCGTTATCGAAATCAGTCAACATTCGTTCCGCTTGGCTGATGTTTGGTGTTATGAGAACGATATCGTCAGCAAAGCGAAGATGGTTTAATTATCGACCGTCAATTTTCACTCCCATTTCGTCCCATTCTAATGTTCGCATGACGTTTTGTAGGGTGGCAGTGAATAGTTTTGGCGATATTGTATCGCCTTGTCGAACCCCTCTTCTTACGTCAATGGTGATATTGTTGTAGAATGGAGATATTCTGGTCGTGAAATCTTTATAAAGCTCACGAAGGAATGAAAACGATCTTTTTAGAAAAAAGCACAGCGTTGGGATCATCAAATTTACGCTTTCGAACGATTACTTAGAATTTTTAGAGAGCTCTGTCCGGCGAGTTGTAAAAGACAAATGTTTTTTTTTTCTCCCAGAAGATCTGTCCCAAAAAGCAAACACATTTTTGAGATCTTCGAGAGTTGTAATATCGAACAAGTGATACCACTCTAAAAACGGTTTGGACCCAGCGGAATATAAGCGAGACAATAAAAAAGCGCGGTCGTTTGAACAACAAATTTATTTTAGATTTTTCAGCGCTATGAAATGGTGTTTTGAAAAGCGGCCACGTACGGCTCTACCAAGCCTAAGCTTTTGAATGATTACTAATACTCCTGTAGGAACTCATCCAGCGAATGAGATGGTTTTTTCATTTGCTGTTGGATAGCAGAAAAGGACCTTTTTTTTTGAACCGATGGTTTGTCACTTGCTATACTTTGATGTTATTAATCTAAACTATCCTACGAGCTGTACTTTTTGAATCTTGAGCAAAATTGGTGTTCCTTCTTCTAAAATGTTGGCTGAAGTCTCGTCAATTTCGCCTTCCTTCGGACCTAGGAGTGCTTTACGATGCCATTTCTTAATTCCAGTTAAAATTATTTTATATCCAGTGAAAATGGTCTCAGAATCCAATCCAAATGTCAGCTCATTGAAGAATCATTGATGTGCTGTCACATGCTGAGATTAATAAACTTCACAAACTGAAAAGAAATCTAATCTCAGGCTTATACTCCAGTTTATGTAAGATTCTCATATTATAAGGTGTGACAACACACCGGCGACCTTCTTCATGTGATAAATTGAACGGTGGGATTTCTCTGATGGGTAGACATTTGAATTGGTTTCCGAAACAGGTTTTCTAGATGTAGAAGATGTTACTTGATCATTTAGATAGATATTTTACAGCACATTAATGCTTTGAGGAGATCGAAGTTGCCGAAAAGGCACTCAATAATTTGTATGAAGATATACCAACATCACGCACAAGCTTCAAAAAAGGGTTGCTCCTTGAAGAGTTTATAGTGCTGAATTTATGTATTACTCTAATCTACATCTCTGATGAAGACCCTTTCATTGTATAGGATATGTTTGACATTAGTTACATTTGCGTATGCATCCGGATGCACCAGCCTGTTTTCCACTGAATAAATCTATGAGCTTCAAAGGATGCCATTTCGATTAGCAATGCTTAGTCCCTTGAGGTGTTCAAAGAGCAGGATGATGTTTCCCACTAATTTTTTGACAATCTCTAATGAGAAACTGTATTCGGCTATAGATCCTATAAAAAGGTGTGTTAGTTAATTTAAGGTAGAGATATGACGAAACTCATGGATTTCAGGTAGGAGTGCTTGGTCTAGTCTCCAACGGTTCTGCCATGTTAACCGTTCGATACAATCCAGCATTGCAGAATTCTTTTGGTCTATTGTGTCTATTACACAGTATAGCCAGTTTCTGTTCGAATACGTCCTCTGGTTCACTCCGATCATTTTGCTGTAAATTTTTTCCGCCTTCTGGATCACCATTGAGGTAATTAGTTGTAATACGCGTGGATCAAAACTTTGACAATTAAAACAGCAGCCACGGTTTCGCTCACTGCTTTGCTCTCAAATATTAGTAAACATGACGGGCGATTATAGGTATTAACCTATAGACATACTACGCATTTGAACATAGAATAGACACCTTCATCATGATGCCTTGATGGCCTACCAAATAATGTAATCAGGAGTTATAGTTCCACTGTAAATCGTACCTTTGTAAGGGTTTCATCGCTGCAGCAAGTAATGAGTTTTTACCAAATGAGGTGGCTTATGAATATAACTGAAGTGTTCAGCTTGTTCATAATGCTAATTCCAAAAATTGAATGCATATTTTAGTTGCGAAACTGACCAGTGTGCAACAAATCATGTTATATAGTAGCAGGTTATTGCTCTTTCGCAGACGTCAAAAATCACTCGAAACTCATTTTCGGGTTTATCGAGAAATATGATGAAACCTTTGCCATTAGTGCGAGGAGCAGTGGAAAGTGATCAAGTTTATCCAGATAAAACCATTCTTTCGGAAGGTCTATGTCGCTGAATATCTGATTTTCAATGTCCGGAAAACTGCGCATAGCAATATGAGCGAAATAAGAAGAAATATGATTTAGTTGGAAAAATTAACAAAAAATTTGGCTATTTCAAATAATTGAATGAAGAACTCTTTTTCATTTTCAGTGAAAGTGAGCTACCGACCGAAGTGATAAACAAACTGCTAGGCATGGTGAATATCGTTCTCTGGCATGCATGTGTCTATTCTCACCTCGCCATTTCCTTGAACAGGGTTATCGCCATTACATTTCCTCTACAAGCTTCCAACTTATTAACACTAAGAAAACCTCCTACGTTGTTCTGACTTGCTGGATTCTGAGTTTCTTTCATACAGTGCCATATTTCTGCAGTGTACAATAAGAAACGCGCATATTGTACTCCATTCACATATTTCCTTGTAAGATAATAAGTTAAATAAGAAGCACTAGTTGTTGATCAATCAATTAAGAGTAGTACACGAATTCGACTCCCCTAAGTATTAGCGAATAATTAACTGGAGGATACTTTCGAACACCAACCAATATCGGCGTTTTTCATCATATCTGATAAGTTTGGCAACATTTGTTGACTCCGAAGGGATAAAGTGCTTCTGTCATTTTTGGTGCCAAAAGAAAATTGTATGCGCCCTCAAGACCATCTTCATAAACTGCACTACATACCCTTTTTGTTTCACTACTGACGTGATAAATATATCGCCATGTCGAGTGAGTGAGCGTTTTCCACAAAAACCAAATAGACTGCATGCAGCTAAATCTATAAGAAACCACGCCAGGAAAGTTAATGCTCTCAAAACATGGTATATGCGTTGCTCGACTCCAAACATATTATACGTTGATGCTTATTCAACTTTCTGGATAACTTGGCTTAAAATTGAATGCTGACTTTCTTTTAAGCCGAGAGTTGCTTTCTGTTCCTTGATACAACGAAGTGGACATGGATGATTTCTGGCACAGCATGCGATCATACGGTATCCGTCTCCATCGATTTCTGCACTATTCTAGCCGTCGTGATTTTGGTCTTTATTCTCAACTGTACGACGTTGATCAGTTTGAGATTCAAACACAAGGTTAATGCGAAATAAGATGATCATGTCCCGTTATATAAACTGTTATTGCCGTGTGACTCGCTTATTTGCGAGCGAGTAAATTTTGCACTTTTCTTTGCCCTGTAGAAGAGTAATTCGGTGAGTACGCTTGCTCGAAGAACCTAGTGAGAAGCATACCATCTCTCCAGGATCTTGGATAATAACTCTGGGCATCAGATCGGCTGCGCTCCTGCTACACATTTATATGCTAAGGAATAAGTCGACAACGGTTTCATTTCCCGTTTCATTTAACTGAATATACCCCTAACCCTATATGTTTCTCGAAAAATTTGGCCGCACGACTTCGTCTCTGTTTTTGATCGCTGCCGTAGATTACAACATCTTATTCCCTCACTCACTTTTCTCTTATGGGATACTTTCAGCATCATGGACGGCCACCCGTTCTATAACATAGAGATGTCCTTTCTTATGCATAAGTATCTAAGACATTCTCCAGAAATACCATACGGTAACAAATTCTGTGGAATCGAAAAATGTGCACGACGTGTTCTTAATTCTATTTCATGCGCCGCCAATTTTATAATGCTCCCTATATGCCCTGTTTATCTTTGGGCTTGTTCGCTCATCACGTCCACTTCCGGCACGCACATGGACGGAATATTTGCAAATATTCATTTCGCTGAGTGTACATGGGGGTGCACATTTCACTTAGAGTTAGTTAGATGTCAATCATAGCACAAGCTTTCCTCAAGTGTTGCCAACTTGAACCATTAATCGTTTCTCTTCCCTTATATTTAGTATCATAAGATAGATATTATTAGAGTAGCGATAATTTATCTACTTTCAGTCCTATATAGATCAGTTTTCCATCTCAATTAATAATATTTTATGCCTCTAGATCAGATTTGAGGTTTTAGAGGTCCTTTAACCTTGTGCTACGCTACCACATCTAAGCCATTGCGAATCCAGGGTAATGTGGCCCCTAGTCCACTGTGATTCGTTTGATACTCTCCATGATTTGCTGAGCTCTGAATACGCTGCCTGGATGTTCTAGCGGGCAGCTTGTCTAAGCCTTGAACTCTTAACGGAAACCTTATTTTTCAAAAGGGAATTCTGATCGTCTATGTTTCTAGTCACATGACTGCAGCTCTTCTGATGATTTTTCTTGTAGGATACATTCTGTATAAACAAAAACTGCGGTATCGGTGCAACAAAAGCGGTATGGCAAAGATTTCACTTGATCTGTCAGTGCACCAAAATGTTGCAGTGGTACCAGTGGATTGTAGTTGCTGAGAATATACTTTGCCTGGCAATTTTCTAATGGCGCCTTCAACTCGGGTAATTTAACCTTTATATGCACAACAGCACTGCCAAAGCAATGAGAAATGACATTGACAATGATAAAGACGACAGTGATCAAGAGTGTTTGGCGACAATGAGAAATGATGACAGTGAGTAATCAGTATATAACAAGAATAAACGACCACAAAATGAGGAAGGGTATTTATCACGACGCACAGATTGACGACTTGCTGGTTCCGTGGTCATTTGTGTGATGGGTGAGCAATCTGCTGACGGCAGCCTTTGCCTTGAAGATGAGCCCAGTAGCTTCAGTGGTTCGATGGTAGAGATGGCTGATTATATATTGTGGAGGCAAAGTCACGTCGTTTCCTGTGGGCAAAGAGCTAGCTATTGCTGGGATATCGCGTTTCCTTCGCCAATGGGAATATCTAGAGACTGGACGATTGCAGGTCGATAAACAAGTCTAAGGTGTCGCCCTTAGTTTGCTATGTCATATCTTTAGAATATGACAACACGTGTAGTCGATTAAAAAGCATTCAAAATATGGAGTATATGTAGAAAATATTTCCATTCATTTGAGGAGTGGTCGACTTAACTGGCAAGCAGACATTCCATCTTATGAATCCTCCAGCGTTTCAGAGAAGCCCAAGGTCGCTTTTGGTTGGCGCATTAGCATACACTCGCAAACTAGTAACTCTCTATGTCGCCTCGCTATTAGCTGCGCTTTGAAATTCCTATGGTGAAGATTTATAGTAATAATGGCATTTGTCATACAACCTGGTTTGCTTAGTCTCTCTCAACTGTATAGCATCATAGCAATCTAATATCTATGTAAATTTCAATGGGAATGGGATACGTATTACGGAGATTACTCTATCTTACAAAAACATTTGTTAGGCACATACCATTAGCTGTATCGTTGAATTTTTTCCAACATATGCAATATGACAGCATCACCGCATTTGACTGCAACTTGGATTTATAACTACTGGTCAAAATCGATCACGCTCCTTTATATCATCTACTCAGGAATTTCAAGGTTAACAAACTTTCTGTGGCAGACGGCAAGAAAGTGATATATTGAATTTTATAACCTTCTACTAAACCAGGTAAAACACTTGAATTGTGGATTACTGTTGATCACGGCGTGTTGGCCAATACTTTTCTTAGGCGAATAGGATAACGCGACACTGTTAGGCTTTCCACTAGGGTTTCAAGGTTTTTGTTTCTTTTAAAAACCATTTTACCAGAGTCTATCTTCCACAAGTGGCCATCTTCGTGATTAATATGTTGTCACATCGTGTCAAACTCAATAAAGTGAAGCACCACCGCTTGAGTGAGGTACACTCATTTCAAAATGCCGTCTTATATTAAATGGACGCAGATAACTGGCGCCCAATATGCGCTGATTCTTGAGAAAAATAAGTATAATGAAATTTTGCTAAGACTTCACTAATTTTATAGTATCCCAAGTTCTCCTTGAAAATGAAATCTCTCTTTTACAGAAGACCAGCTTTTGTTTGAATTGGCTCAAAGAAAACTTTTGTAAGCAAAAACATGGACCCAGGCGGGAATCGAGCCCGTGTTTCATCCTAACCGGGCCGCGTGCTGTGCCATTATACCACTGAGGCACATCTGCCCGACCACTCAATTTTCAACATCTCTATATTAGCTATCAGCCCCAACGCATTCAACAGGCTTGGTCGCGCATGCGATTTGCTTTATGCACCCTGTTGAGCTAACAGCCACTGTTAGATATAATACTCCGAAATTCTAGTATTTTTACTGCTTTTTCGCAGTGTTATGGTGTTACTTATATAAGTAAGAGAATTGAGTGGGTGAGCAAAAGCATGAGCTCAACCAGGAATCGAACCTGCGTTTTGTCCTATCGGGGGACGCGTGCTCTGCCACTGCACCACCTAGGCATTTGATCGACCACTGAATCTTCATCATCTCTATGCTGGCTATCAGCCCACCAACCTTTGACAGGATTAGTCGAGCACGCGTCCCGGATAGGATGAAACGCGGTTACGATTCCCATTGAGGTCATGTTTTTGCTCACCACTCAATTCTCTTAGGTAAATAAGTAACATCATAACACTGCAAAAAAGCAGTGAAAATATTAGTACTTCGAAAACCTTTGTGTTTTAATAAAGAGATTCCTATAATTTCGACGGTATCCACTCAAATGTCGCTCAACGAAAAAGGTATCAAATGGAAGTGCGCTTCGTCAGACAGGTTAGTCTGCTTTATAACTGCTTTATATCTGTGAATCTCCGCAACTCAAATAGTTCCGTCGTATCTATTGCAGACAGTGTACCAAAATGTAATTTTTATCTGTCGGCAAATTAGTTTTTACTGTATTATTCCTCTATTCGAGAACAAAGTGGGGGCTATTCTTCAGTGAAACATTCCTATGGGAATTGTGTCAAGCACTGGATGGGTGAGTGTAATACTATTCCTTCTATTAGCCACCTTTATAGGTTAATTAATCAAGAAGAAGTAGATTACAATAAATATAAGTTGCGCTATGATAAAAAATCAAAAATGCTGAGATGTGGATGGGGAAAAGATTGGAAATGTGCCGAGAAGTTTCAGCAGATACTTATCTTGTTCGTACAAATCAGCGTGCTTCTTTGGGGTGATCTTTAGGATAAAGCCCTGGGAGTTAATCAGCCCCTGAGGGATAGGCCATGCATTCGCGCTCAATTTTTATCTTCGTTTGAGGTGACTGAATGCATATCTGGTCTTTTATAATGACTCGCTGTAGTCTACCGCTGTACCGAGTCAGGGCTGGTTATCCTCCCAGGCAAGTCTGGGATCAGTCTGGTACCAATTTACCGACTTAAAAAGTTGTGTTTTTAATAAAATAAATTGTCTTTTAAATTGCAAAATCGAAAATATGCATTGCTTTTGTTTGATTTTTTGATGAGGTTTGCAAAATTGAAGCGAAGGAAGTGCTCAAGGTGTTTTTCCTCCTAGTGATATATTCCGGATATTTCCTTTTTTGTTTTTTTTTCATATGGAGAACCAGCGTAAAACCGACTCCTTTAGCTGAGCAAGAATTTTTCTTAAGAGATTTATTCATCATTCGAAAGCTTCTATCTGGCTAGTGCGCCGCGCGCTCGTTTTTTGAAAAGACCCATTTGCAACGCTGTAGCATTCAAAATATTACCGTGTTTCACACCAGGTGCATACTCTAACACTTCTATGATGAAAGAATGAAAAGTAGCACGTAGAGCAATTCTTGTAGTGGAGCCATACGTTTCATGTGAAGCTTCTTTCAAAGGGACGAAAAAAATTCCTGGTGAATAAGAAAATTTCCACTTTGCATCTCCGATTAAGGTGCCATCGATTCGATCGACGCTTTGAAACAGCGGTAGTACCCTCTGCCACCCTTGCCCAGTCCACAGATAACCAAAAAAAAATAGACGCTCGCGTATGTGTACCATCTTATTTTCCTGCTGCACTGCACTAAACGAGTCTTTCCAAATACTAAGCGCGAGCGTTGGAATCATCGAAACTTACGCTATCGAATGGTACTGTAATCTGTCCTATCCTGCGAGGAAAAACGCGCTTGTGAAACACAAATGCTTTTTTCATGCTGGAGTATTAGAATTCGGTCCTTCGAGAAATGAGAATGGCTGCAGTAGCCAGAGATTAAGCCTCCGAATGAATATTTTTAAAGTACATTGGGGTCGTTATTCACGAAAGGGTCGTTCATATGTTCCCCTATGACAGATAAGATCCTCCGCATCAACTCTAGTAATTTTTTACTCATCACTGAAGACGGTCTCCGAGGCAATAGGAAACTGATTATTTTACAGGATCGTGGTTGTTTTGTTTCACTTTCGCTCCCTCAAATCGGAAACAGAACGTCACCTACAAGACCGGCAAAGGTAGTTAACCACATTATTTAGAACTTCCTGCTGCAACTCCATTACCGTGACGCTGTCTCATTCTGATATAGGGAGTGGATTATTTGCAGATGCTTGCCACCATCCCTCTTATGAACGTGAACAACCAGCCATGAACTAACGGAGCGTGTGCTGCAGCGTGGATAACAATGGAGATAAAGAAGAACCTACTCTTAGGTGATATTTCACTTTTCAACGATTTTCTTCTGCTACATTCAATGGTCTTTTGATGGTGGTCCATTGATGTAATCTTTCGACTGGAAAAAAGTTGCAGAAGAAAATATGCGTTACATTGTGTTGCTACGATTTTATCGTCATTAGAGTACTGACAAGATCATCAGCAATGATTGGCGCTCTCCCCGTTGCCTTTATACTACAACTATGCATGTTGAAGCCATCAACATCATATTATCTTTGGCAACAATGTAAATTTCCTTCTTCAGAAACTTTTCATGGTGAGCAGTCACCAGCTCGGAAACACTTCCAAGATAGTGGCTATTATCCACTGTTCGTCTTATTTCAGGCCGCTTCTCATTCCAGGACGACGTCGATATCCACAAAGACGCATACACAATATGAGTCAGACGCGTGAATAATAAAACTGCAGTCTAGTTGTCCGAAAATATCGTTCTATTTTCTGATGCACCCACATGATCTTGATGAATTTCAGATTTTCCTCAAATCCCGTTTGATCTTCTGGTCGTGCTACTTTATTCACAATCACATCAGCGCCTTGTATGTGCAGCACTTATTCACAATCACATCAGCGCCTTGTGTGTGTTGCCAGCGTTTGAGCTAGCAAACTTTCGCTCAATCTAGCTCTTCAGTTTGGATCCAGCTCTCCTCTAACAACACCAGTCTTTTATGTGCATAAAGCAAACTCCCCGTCCATTACGAGATTCAATGTTTCTCAGTTTAGCAGAAAGTGTTGATTTAGAGCCAGTAAAATTACGCCCTTGTTTTCAGTTTTCATTTCCCGTCGTCTCATGCAATATCCGAACAACACAGAAGAGGCGAAAAACATAAGCTAGTAAAATTATCTGAAATGGATGCCAGTGGTAGGCGTAGAGGCATCAGTAGAGGCATCTCTGAGCGCAGTGGTGTCTTAAATCTGCATGAGACGATAGGATATCAAAAACCACATACCCTCCTCGACAACACCACTCTCACCTCAAAAATTAGCTATTGCTGACACGAAGCAGCAAAAACTTGGCTTCATGGATCATCTACATTCCTGAAATCTGTGTGCGCCAAATCAACGTTAGACTACACAAAGTTTGGCAGAAAAGCTCTGTATCTTGACAAAGGTCACAACTTGGCCTGTCAAAATAGTCTCAGTACATTCTTCGGTAGACGTAATCCGGGACGTGCAGCCGCGTATCTGCAGACAAAATCTACACACTGCCGTGAAGGACTCAACACGTGCTCTTCATTAGTCAGCTTTTGATGACTTTTCTGTATGCGACAGCATCCTGCAATCACAATGAAAACTTGATTCACACATTTCAATCCAATGAAAAAGCATTCGTCATTTCGTTGCGAAATTCATGTTTTCTTGGGCTATGAGGTTAGACATGTTCTGTTCACACAAGATGAAAATTGCAACACACGGATGCTATGAACATAATCTGAGATGCTTGTTCGCTTCCAGTGACGGTGATAGTTAAGGATTCTTTTTCTCAAATAAGGTAAGGGGATAGAATGACATGATTTCTAAGCCTCATATTCATCAATGATTCAGGTTCATGTCAGCTCCTCTATATAAACTCAAATTTCTGCTGTGTTTGTGTAAAGAGAACGCCTGTAAGGATACACTTGATGCTGCTACACTCTATGCATTCCTGACTGATCACTTTGCGATTCAATTGTTTTTTCAACAGCTCTTCATACAACACGAGGATAAAATATCCATCTATTTGACTTGCTGATTCAAAAGCCTGTTATTACTTTGAACAATGTCCTAGCGGTATGTGTTTAGTCCTAACGAATTTCATTGCTATCTGCTCCAAGCAAGCACAAATTCACGAGTGTCTGAAATTTTCTTCAGAAGTGCGTGCTATGGGAAGCACATTATTTTATGCTATTCCCTTCTTTGGTAACACTTTTTTTGTGTCTGTAATCTTCAAAACTTCAGTTCAAGCGTGTGGTAGGTAAAACATTCCCACAAGCCTACAGCTCGGTTTCACCTCGGCCATTGGTGACGGCATAACGAGCTTGCATATGTGGTGAATAGATTGAGTGAAAGCAACGGTGACTCTTCAAACATTTCGTGCCTTATGAAGTCATAATCCTTGACAAGATGACTGGATTCAAATGAGTTAATTTACATATGAGCGAGCTCACCTGAAAGCAAAGTGCTGTTAATAGAATCTGGAGCCAAGTCGCTCATCATTATGACTTATCGGCATGAATAGACGTAACTGGAGCAATCGGAATAATCACGCCGTTGAGCGTGATCAAGACATGTCACAATCTCTTGGATTTCACACGATCACTGCCTTCGTGGGAGCTAGTCGGAGCCCAATCTTACCCAAGCTTGTCGAAGTCGGTCATCAACTTGTCTTGCCGGTGATTAGTATTGTGAGACCGATATCATCAGCAAATCGACGACGGTGTCATTGCCGAACATTCATTTCTACCCCCATGCTGTCGCATTCAGTGTTCGCATAATACTCTGGAACGTGGAAGAGTATTAGAATGAGTGAGAGTTTTTGGGAAAATTTAGAAAGTTTCATTTTCTGACATCTTTGTGCCCTGTCACAGCCATATTTTTCATCGAGAACTTCTTTCAGAGCAATGAAAACCCCAGATAGTAATTGCATTTGTTGATCAATTGGTTTCTTCAAGTAACGACTACTGATTCAACGAATTGTCGAAATATGACGATAATAGTGGGGAAACCCACTGCTAAATGGAGAAGGCGAAACCAAGCCGGTCGTCTGTAGGGATAGTTTGCACTGAGATAAAATTTATATGCTAAATGAAGTTACATGGGTGAGTAGCAGTAAGTGCACCATTTTTACCTTGTTTATTGATTAATGGTACAATACGCAAATACAACTGCAAGAGACTACAAAAAAACTCAAGCCATGAATGAAGCAAGTAGGATTCGATTCGCGTTTACACTTTTCGGTGGTCACGTAACGTACCATCTCCTACAGCAATCGGAACCCCATGTTTTATTTGTAGTTGTCTCCCAAATAAAGTTGAATAAGCCGAAAGTAATTTGAAATTTTACGAAACTCGGAACATTCATTGTGCTTCGAGTCGGTAGAAGTAATCTCCGCATTAGAGCCCACAAATTTCTCGTTTTTCCGTCGGTCCCGGTATTTGTATTTCTGATTGTTTTTGCTACGAAAAAAGGAACAAACAATTAATAATTTCGAAAGACTTTTAGTTATGCTGCGCAATTACCTGAATTATTCAGCAAGAATCTAAATAAAAAATCAAAAAAAATTAGGCCGTCTATAAATTTTGACCACTAGAGCAATAAACACTAAATTCGTTAACCAAAACCACTTAAAATTGAAACATTTCAGTCGTTTAACTGCGCATTTTCTTTAGAACATTCCGGTATAGAGTACGCCTATGATTGCTTTAAACATGTTGCTGTTGTTGGCAAGAATTCGCTTGCTGCTCATGCGCGAATGACGCTTAGGTCAAATGTTAGTGATCGGCGCGCAAAATTGACGGAGTCTTGTGGGCGATGATACGGTTGTAGAAAGGTCGACTAGGAGTGGTTCGCGAAGAGAAAAGCTGGGAGAGAGCAGTCTGGATCAGTAGTGCTCGGGCCTTCCACAGAAAGCTGATTAATCTTAACCGCCCTGTTACTAGCATTTTTCCCTATAAACGCCACTCGCGCATGGGCAGCAAGCGAATTCTCTCTCACGATAAACTCCACCTTAAAGCAGTCGAGGTAGTTCGTATATAAAAATATTTGCAAGAACATACGCCAGCGAAAGATACCAAAATTATGCAGTTATAATTATATCCGATCATCAAATTTCGTGCTTATTGTTCAGTGCTAGAGCCTACGGAATATTATAAGTTCTTCCGCATGCATGAAAGGTTTGAATAATTATTGCTACATATAACAAACGGAAAGCAAATTTGTTTGTAGTCATGCAAGGAACAAGAAATCTTTAAGTGATAAGCTGGGCCGAACGCTTGTTTAAATGGCCAAAATCTCAAATGTTTTCTATTCTGAAATGCCACACTTAGCTATTATCTACATCAATAATCTAAAAATGAGGTTTTTCCTTGGCTGAAGTCTGCGTTCACCAAAGGCTGCTGCTGCTAGAAAGACTATTTAACATTAAGATCTTTGCTTGCGAAAAAGTTACGAAAGCATCATAGGTGCACTTGTATACAACCTTAGCTGATATAATTTTGCTACAAAAAGATAATTCATTCAGAAGTTTAGTACCGAGCGTATCTGTATGGTCTGGTTCTCCCGTTATGATCGTATATTTAGTGCTGTAGTTCGATTTCATAACAGTGCCCTGCGATAAGAAAAGAATAGGCAGTAAACAAAAGTTGGAGTATTGTACTTCATACTACGCAGTCCAATAACTTAATCGAAAATATGTTGATGTCACTTTATCTCCTACGACTTATTTCTAGTACTAATAGCTTTCACTGCTTATCGCTCTTCACTAGAAAATATTTGAATTCAAAAACTAATCTATATGATAATTCGTCAATTTTATTTTGTTTATTTACGCGTGCCCGTTAGCGCACTTTACTGTGTGGATCCCACTACTTTCCAATACTATTCGTTTTTCTTTATTTTCTTGAACTACGTGGAACACTGGTGGGAGCCTGTCTCCTCAAAGTCTAGAGGATAGCTTGGTCGTGCCGTTTAGTAAGGCGTTCGCTGCTGACTGCCGGAGAAAGTTATGGGGAAAGAAGTCGGCCACTTGTCGCGCAGTGCCAAGCATCACAATCACCCGGTCCAAGCTTCCCCAACTTAGCCATTGTTTTCAATTCAATCTTTCTCACAGCTCCTTATTCCGTTGACCAATCGCAGTACTTCTAGCATTGTATTCATTCTTTCGTCTTTATCTTTAACGTGCGTAGAACAGTGGCTGAAACTTTTTTTTTTGCAATATCAAGGGCAACCAGACTGGGGCGTTTTGAAGGGTTCGACGCCGCACCGCGACCAACCACCACTCGGCCACGGCTTCTTCCTCCGCCTCCCCAACTGTAAGATACCTGCAATATAATCGGCGGTCTAATGGTACCTCTCCTCACAGAAACCACTCATGGTGGCACCAGGTAAATTGTATACTCATTGCGAGAAAGTGCTGTGAGTTCATCAGTATATGATGAATCTTGAAGCTGTTTCTTATTCGGGGAAAATGGATAATCGTTCGCCAATTTGATTATCACGAAATCAATAACAGACTCTGGAGCGATGTTTCCACAGGACTCGTTTGTTTTGGAATACAACATATAACTATGACAAATTGAATAAAAAAAAGCATGTGTTCTCGCCTCGTCACTGTTTTGTATTTTACAGGCGTTTTCAGAGCTTGTCTGTTAATCGTAATCACGCAAACCACCAAATGCTTTGATGTCAACCTTGGCGAATTACTTCATTGGTGTGGTTCACCCATGGAAAAGATGTACGGTGTCGGTGGATCATTGGCCGTGGTGAGTGTTGCTCATTCTTCTTCTGATTTTTTGTACTCATGACAGTCTCCATGGAGCAACTCATGATGTCAAACATACAAACTGCTCTACTCCAAATCTCTGGTATGGTCTTTGTACGGGATGGGTTATGTGCCTTTCTGTGTTGCAACTCTGTAAACACCCAAGCCAATTAGCGTTTTAGTCCGGAAAAATGAAAATTGGTGGTGACGCCAGCGAGAGAAGATATTTAAGGCCTAAGTTTATACACGCATCTTTTTGAGCAGAAAAACAGTGGTCTGAATAACTATGCAGGAATTGTAGAGATCCCACTTAACACATTGCGCCTCCGATTGGTTCGAAACCGCCTGTACTATTGTCTATGCGAACTGTTAACTGCATTAAAAAACACTCTCAGTAGAAGGGGAACTGAATGAGTCAGGTGCAGCATATCTAATCTTTTGTACAAGCATCTGTGGTAAAGAACACAGACGAAACGGATAGATGGTTTTATGTTTATATTAAGAGTACTTAGACATGAAAAATTGAATAGCCGTTTAAGTACTCCTTTGAGCGCACATAAAATCGAAAAACATGACGGGACGACTTTGAAGTGGTAGTAAGAATCTTGAGAACGCGAGTTAGAAATATTGTCACAGAAGCTCCTGAGATCTTTTTGGATTTAATTCATAAGTCTAAAAATGAGCAAAATCTCAATATAACAAGATTGTTATGATATCTTCTCAGAGCTGTTTTCTAGTGTTTCAGTAAGGCTCATTTCATGGTGTGTGACAGTACACCATCAATAGCCTCTTCTGCACTGGTAGTTGAAGCTTGCAGTATAGAAATGTTGCTTATCCCCAACAATGTTGATGCAGAACAGAACTCCGTAGGAGTGTTTGAAATTCTTCAGCAAAATTGGGTGCTTTTTCGCTATGCGTCCCAGTTTTAGCCTTCTCGGAAACGTTTCTTTGATTGTTTTCAAACTATGAGTTAACGTTTTATTTGATAACCTATTGCGGTGTTATGATGTTTCAATAAACCCAGTGATGCAGAGTGGTGTGCAAAAACGTTTGCGTTAGCCGAGATTCGAACCCAGATCCTACTCTTTCCAGGAGCATGTGCTAAAACAGTTGTACCACCGACGCTCGTTTTGCACTCCACTCTTTCTAGGCTATACACGTTATCTGTCAACAGTCAAAAAAGTTTTACGGTGTAGAAGGGGCAGTCATTATCGACATTGAACGCACTTTGTTGACAGATATTTGAGTTTCAACAATCAGTTGGAAATCATTTTATTTGACCGCCTACTGGCGGTGTTATGATGTTTTAGTAAACCCAATATCTGTTAACAAAAGTGGGTTCCAATGTCATAATGACTGTCCCGCACCCGTAGACTTGGCTGCTGACAGATAACGCGTTATAGTAATCGATCGATAGCTTAGATCTCGAAAAATTGGCATTTCTATATTTTTGAACTTGGAAAAAATGAGATTTTTTCTTCAGACTTTTAGCAGCGTTCAATGCTCAAATCTGCGGCAATTCCAGCAATGTATTTTGGTCTCATAAAAACTCTTTATTACGCTGTAGCAGTAAAAAGAAGATTAAGTTAGCAAATTGATTATTTTCGTTTATCCACGTCTTTCTTCGATCCCTTGGAAAACGCGCCGTTTTGATTTTTTTTTTTACTACTCCGGCAATTATCTTATGACTCGAATCGCTCAAAAATTTCAATATCTTAGTTTTGTTTTCGAAATGGCTTTATTATCGCGCTGTAACGACAAAAAAAATTTAAATTCCCATCCAACAATTTTGATGAACAAAGCTTATCCTTTAAGATTTTAGTAACCATTCGATAGCTTAAATTTCACATCCCCATAATATATTTGCTTTTTGAAGAAACTTTTTGCATACGCTATAGCAGCCAGAAGAAGGTTAAGTTTCGTGCGAGCGACATTGGCACGACACCCACGGCTCGTTGCCGGTATTTGGGTAGGATATCGCAATATTGCCACTACAAGCCACAGCGCTTTTCCGATATCATATTTGAAATACGCATCGTTTTTTACTGTTTACAATTGCACTAACAATCTTTTCGAGAAACCAAAAATCTGATTGAGTTTGGCGAAATATTCTACCGAATGTTTACTGAACTTTGTAGGAAAAATGTTTTGTCCAGCGAGAAGTGTTTGGATGAGATAACACGATTTTATTTTTGTTGTTAAAGCGCCCCAAAAAAAGCCATTTTACAAAAAAAGTAATTTTCAATTTGTGGAAATCTAAGTTTTCAAATGACTATTCAATCTCGAGAACAACCAAAAGATACATCTATCCCAAGGCTGGTCAGAGTACGGATAACGCAAAAGCCCCCACTTTGTTAGGTGTAAGGTTTGTGTTGAAAGCGGACAAAGGATTGGAAGCAATGAGCAAGATTTCAACACACCGAAATGAGGAGATAACACGTAGCTAATAATATATATCATAAGTGTATCAGATATTTTTCCAAAATTCTATACGCTGCGATAATCTGAACCGCTTTACTTTTCAAGCGACAAACATCAGCAGTTCGTGCGCCTATATAGTAGAAGTTGAACATGGTTTACCCATGCCATGCGCATTGTGAGACCAGTTGCCCATTAGGGTACAGAGTACTGTAGAGAAGAGATAGGTCTCCAATCCGATTTTCCAAGGAGCGGAATGAATGCAGTGATAGCTAGTATGATTTAAAATAATAAATAAACCATGTCTCAAAGTAGTGCATGCCAACAAATTATGGTGTAAACTGGTTTAGTGGAGTATGTCGTTCGTCAGCAACTGTTACTTATACTTGAGTTGGATATTCAAGCAAAGTTTTCACCTGTTTAAAAACGAATTAGCAATATGTGAATAGCTACAACCGCGCTTTTTGAAAAACGCGTCTCACTTCCATATGAACATGTGATAATCGTATTTCGGTAAGAAATAGTTTACCGATGAAACAAAGCACGTCCCTACTCTACACGGAAAAATTTTAACATCTCACACATGTATTTCAGTCCGCGGAAATTTACGCGAGAATAATCCTAGTCACTACATTGTTTCGGTATTACAAACAGCGCCGACCCGATTCTTGTACATCCGAGGGCGAAGAAAAGCAATGTTTAAACCTCTTGTAAACTGCTCTGCTAGTCATTGTCCCATGTGCTTAGGGTCACCGCACCCCTCATTATCCCTTTCCAAAGGCTCAATTGTGGTTTGGTGCATGAGTCTGTTCTAACCCCAGAAGATCGTCATTTCGGAATTGAACACTCTGTTCAGATTTGTCGAGTTTTGC